>PVJX010016549.1:0-20660 GCA_004027295.1 Dolichotis patagonum | reverse complement strand
AAGGAGGAAAAGAAAATGCACTAAAGGATATAACAGCATGTATGTTTAAGTGTGTGGGATTGATAACCACATTACCAAGTTTTTATTGGATCGTTGAACAGAACTGTTTATAGCCTCACTGTTTGTTCACTTTGTATGCCTTAATTTTGTAACATGAACAACTATTTCTAAGAAGACAATATGTAATTTATCAAGTAGTGATTTCTTAATTTTTTTTTGAAATTCTGTATTATTTCTACCCTTTTTTCTGTTTTGCTCTTTTTCTCTTTAAATAAAATTTAAAAAAAAAAGAAAACATATTTATGACCTCAGAAAAAGAAAAGATGCCTTAAACAAGACAGAAATGACAATAGATATAAACAAAAAAATTATAAGTTGGACTATATTAAATCAAGAACTATGTTTAGCTAATAGGATGATAAAAGCCAGGTACAGTGGTACATGCTTGTAATCCCAGCACACTGAGAGGTTGAAGCAGGAGGATCACCTTGAGTTCAAGGCCAACCTGGACTAAACAGTGAATTGAAGGCCAACCTAAGCTCCATAGTAATACCATGTCTCAAAAAACTGAAAAAAATGAGAAATACAGAATAGAAAAAATTGTGTATATGTATGTAAATATATACATGTGATTTTGAAATGAAATATTTATCCAAAAATTTAAGATCTTTGACACAAATAATCCACTAGAAAAAAATAGAGTAAAGCACTTGAACATAAGCTTCACAAATGAAGATAGTAAAGTAAGCAGTTACATGTAAAAATTGTTCCACTTCATCAGTCTTAAGAGACATATAAAGTTGAATCATGAGATATTATTACTTCCTCAAAAATGACTAAAAATGATAATTTTTTTTTATTTTGAAGATAGTAGAACTATAACAGAACAAGACAGAACAAAGCCAGTTGAGACAGTGCAGTGAATTTGGTACAGAATATCACAGCAGGTTACTGGGATAACAATAATAGGTACATCTCATTATCTTCATAATAGTTGTCTAGTAAATTAAGTATAGCAAAATCAAATCAAAGACAGAACATTATAAAATCAATCGAAAGAGAATACTGAATAGAGTAAAGCAATTAATCTTAATGAAACAAAACTGAAAACACTTGCTTTCAAAGAGAAGATAGAGGAGACCCCCCATATTTACTATGTTGCATACAGTCATCCTGCCAAGAGATGCTCAGACTTCTCTCCCCACTTGCTAAAAGGGGAGGGGGGTGTTTGATTCCAAGCCCACGCACCGGTAGACTCAAGAGACACTACTGAGTCTCCTCCTGACTCACAGTGGAGGAAGACACTTACCAAGAAGGTGGACGAATTGCTTCTTTGTGCAGGCTCCTGGGTTCCACCATTGCTGTGGCCGGATCTCAGGACGCCCTCTCTGGTTCTCCTCTTGGCTCATGCCAGAGGAAGGTGCTTACCAAGAGGGCAGGCAAATTGCTTCTTTGTACAGGCTCCTGGGTTCCACCATGGCTGTGGCCAGATCTCCGGGGCCCGTCTCTGGCTCTCCTCCTAAAATTGATAATTCTGACAATGTCGAATGTTGACAAAGAGTGTGAAGCTTCAAGAACCCTCAGACAGTTTTAGCAGAAGAGTAAATTAGCACAGGCCTTCTTCATCAAATGACCTAGTTGCAGAGTTAAAAGCAGTGCATACTAGCCAGTCATTTTGGCACATGCCTGTAACCCCAGCACATGGGTGACTGAGGCAGAAATATTACTGTAATTTCAAAGCCAACCTGGGCTACAGAATGTGTTCAAGGCTGGCTGGAATTACATAGTGAGGCTCTGTCTCAAAAAAACAAACAAAAATAAAACAAATCAAACAAAAAAAGAAAAAAAACCAAGTAACAATGTATATATGTATACTTAAATTCACCAAAATAGAGGCAGTATGAGGTTCATATCCAGACTGCAATATATTTTCAAATAAAGAAAACAAAGAACTATAAACTACCCAAATTGGCCACCAATAATTTTAAAGATAAATGATTTCTAGTTTAGTCATAAAATACTCTACACCAATAAGAATAAAAAGTCAGTAGAGTCAATAATTAGTGAATAAGATATTGTGAAAATTTGAGAAAAGTACAAACTGCTTATCTGCCTCCACTTAGGGAGAGAATGATCAAGTGTAGGAGATAAACCAATTAAAAAGATAGGGCCATAATTTTTTTTTCTTTTTTTTGTACCAGAGATCGAACTTGCAACCTCACGCTTGCCAGGCAGGTGCTTATGCCAGTGAGCTAAATCCCTGACCCAATTAAAAGATAGGTAATTGAGTATTCATATTTGCTATGAACTGAATTATGTCCCCACTGGATTCTTTCATTATATCCCTAGTCCTTAATAGGACTATAGTTTGAGTAAGGAAATAACTAAAGTTAAAGGAGATATAAGGGTAGGGTGCTGACCCAACAGGGTAACCGTCCTTAGGAGAAGACACACAGAGAGCTCAGCATCTCCATCAGCACTGTGAAGACTGAGTGGAAAAGTGACCTGCTGCATGTCAAGGAGATAGGAGATGGTCCTAAGAAACTGAATCTGTCAGAAAATAAATTGGCTAGAATTTTCTTTTTACCAGCACTAAAGATCAAACTTAGGACTCTGTGTACACCAAGCTAGTGCTCTTCCACTGAGGAGCAGCCCCAAAGCTTGATCTTGGACATCACCCGTCTCCAGAAGGGTGAGAAACAAATTCATTTTGTTTAAGTCATCTGGTCCATATTTTGTCATGGCAGCACAAGCAAATTAATACATATTTTGATACCAAGAAATGGAATGCTGTTAAGAAATCCTTGTAAATGTAGACAGCACTTTTGAAACTGAGTAATGGGTAAAGGACCAGATAAAACGGCACCACCAGGGAAAGTACAATGACAATGAGACTGTAGAGGTATTGAAAGAACTCAAGGTTTCCTACTGCAGATGTGACTAGATTCTTGTCATTTACATACAAAAGAAAAAAATGGTCTAAAGAGAATATCTAAGGTCAAAGAAGTGTCTGAAATTTAGGTGACACTTTCTCACACACAGAGGAAAATTTCTTAGTCATTTGAATCCCTGTGCTGAAAGGACAAATAAGTGGTGTAAATGAAGAGGGGAGGAGAGAAGAGAGAACCAGGCATTAAATACTCTGACTGGGAGCACACATCTGTTTGAAGAATAAAGGAAAACAGTGAATGAAGAATATCATAAGGAAACTGTGAAATTCCATGGCAAAAAGAAGACCGTGGTGTCTGAAAAACACTTTCCAAGTGAAGTAAAGTGTAGGAAATTTGGAAACACAGGTTTATTACATGTCTCCAGATATATTAAAATAGTTTGCAATAATATTATGCAGTTTCAGGTTTTTAGAATTTCTAATAACAAATTATTAAGAGATATGTAGGTAATATGTTATACAGCTTTAATGTAATATAAGGACCTGCACTTTTTACAAGTGCTAAAATAATTTGCAGAACATAAAACTTACAGGCAACTATTTTTAAACATCCATTTCAATAATGGCATGTAGATTCACATTATTCTACAACTAGCCTCCCCAACTTTCCCAGCTTATAATTTCTTGAAAGTTCTCCATGGGTGACTAAGGGGAACAAAAGGGTATGTGACTCTCATACCAGATCCAACTGAAGACTTTTTTTTCCTTTTTTTATTGAAGATTGAACCCAGAGTCTTTACACAGAGCTATAATGCCAGCTTTTTATGTTTTATTTTGACACAGGGTTCAGTAAGTTGCCCAGGCTGGGCTAGAACTTGTGACCCTCCTACCAGACTCGCAGAATGCTAGGATTACTGTTGTGATCCACCTCACTGAAAGAGATAATCTTTTCAATTTCAATTTAGATATGAGGTTTATAATTTGAAAAAGTATTACAAAAAATGAAAAGTAATTTTTAACATTCCAAGAAAACTTATACAATTTTCCATAGTTATAAAAATTAAAATAACTTGAAATTTCTATGTGGGTAGTCATAAGGTAGTCAGGGATCTAAATTTGCTGAACCTGAAGAAATCCTAGCAAAAACCATGAAAGAGTTATGAAAACATAACTATAATGAATAATATTTTATGTCCCTACCTATACATGTCTAAACAACATAAAACTTTAATTATACATAGGACTTTCAAAATAATAATTTCATAGGTGATATTATGGAAATAAACATGATGAATATTTGTGTTTGTTACAAATAGATAATTATACTACTAATCTCTGTTGGTTCTTTGAAAAGAACAGTTTGTGCTTCCACTGATTATTTGATAATTTCTATGCCTAAATCTTTGTAATCTGAACAGCTATTTTGAAGATAATATGCAACATATTAACTGTGTTAATTTCCTATTATTTTGTTTTGAAATTCTGTATCATTTTTATTCTTTTGTTGTTGTTTTTTTAAAATAAAAAACTGAAAAAAAATTATACTTAAAAAAAAGAATTGACATCTTCCTGGATAGAATGCAATCTAAAAGGAAGATTAGGTATTCTCTACATTCCAGAAATACTACAAGAAAGGATGCAGCAAGCAGTGATGCAAGGGCGAGCATAAAGTAGCACTGAGATCTACCAACTTTCCTGCTTTGTTAGGGCAAGCAGTGAGTGTCACAGCTGTTGAGAAATCCTAGGAACCACAGAGGTCTTTACACATAGTTCAGAGCTTGGGCTTAATTGGACAGGGTTATCAGACAAGAAATGGCACTTTCTGATTTGTATTTTAAGAGTGTTCTACTAACATTTGTAGTAATCAACTGGAAGACAAAAACCTGTTAGGGGAATTAGGTGTTAAACTATGGCATTCCTCCAATGAAGTGAGATTTTAAGAAACAGAAACAAAAATGTCCTACCTGGGAAGAAAGATGGAAAATAAGGATTAAACATATCCTGAGGAGATGAAAATAGGTAAAATTTCATCATTTGATAGGAAAAAGTAGGAGGAGGAATCTGAAATGATTGTGCTGCTTAGCCTCTTTGAAAGACTAATCAATACTCATATAAGGGATACACTCTAAATACTTTCCACTCTGCAAAAACATGAAATAATATGAGTGTATCAAAGGATAAATTGAGACTGCATATGCAAATCTCTTGAGGAATCTTGGTATACACTAGGCACAGATAAAATTCACTTCTGTTTGCTTTCTATTTCTGCAAAAATATATAAACAAACTTTGAGAAACTTAACAGTGCAACTTCTTAATAGTCTTCCTTAAAAAGTATCTTTCTTATTGAATAAGGAGAATGAAGTACCAATCTACCACTAGTTAAAAACACTACTAAATTTATAGATTCTAATCAAAATTTCTCATTAACAAGTTGATACATATATTGTCCCTTAAATTTATTAGATAAAAATGTTAGACATCCTACTAAATACTAAAGTATTCAGTTTTATGCTTACAGGAAAAAAAGGAATTGAACCAAGTTACTTTCCAGTGAGCCTCTGGAACAATTCCCAACTGCATGTATAATGCCTTTCTGTCACATCTGTACTTTGTTGTCACCATGGTATATACGTTAAGATTTAATTGCCAATTAGTTCATAGACTGCTATACAGCTTTTTTGGAAGGCTCTGGTGATTGTATGGAAAAATGACTTTGAAATATGCAACAAGAATTAAATATATCTTAAGAAATAAAATAGATTATTGAAAGCCTTCCCAAGAAAACAAATCTTCCAAAGTGAGATTATTTTAGCAGTAATATCTATTATTGTCACTACTAAGGAAATAACTACTTTTATATGTGGCCATTTCAGTGCAGATTATACATTAATGGTGCCTTTAGTGCCTGTTTTTCAGAATCATACAATATGTTGATTATATGATTATAATCTCATGCAACAACTTCTTATAGTTTGTACAAATGTTCTTTGGATATGTCTACTACAAATTTACTATTATGTAACAAATATATGGTGCTATTAAATATATAAAAGACTAAATCTCATGATCTAAAAATAAGTACTGCCCAAGACTTCTATGTGTTTATTCCATGCAAAATTGTTTGAATTCTGTCTTAATTTTTGTAACGTCTAGTTTCCATATACTTAAGCTTATGATATAATGTTATGATTTTTTTAACTGAGGAGTTTACAAACTTTATAGAGTTACATATTTTGAAGATCTTTATGTGTTTGGAACTAGACACATATAAGAGATACACTCTAAATTCTTATTTTATAGATCATAAAGCCTGCCTCACTCAAGTGAATGTATTAGTCAGGGTTTTACTAGCGAAACACATATAAAACAAGATATACAAATGTGTAAGAAATTACAAGATAGGCTCATGATGGTCAGCCGCAGAGTTGGATGAGGAAGGGTGCAGAGGGTATCTGCATCCTGGAGGATAAAGGATTCAATCCAAGGTCTGGAGTTCACTGTAGCATCCCATGCAAGTCCTTTTAGGAGGCCTATGGGTCTGTGACGAGAGGCTGAAGGATCCAGGGCAGAAGTCCAAGAGTCTGCACTGGAAGCCAGAAGATGACATCCAAGATGAACCTCATCAGTCTTTCCTCCTTCCCTTCTATACCACACAGGTGATGAGCCACCCCAGGGTGGGTTTTCTACACCCTAGGTATAGTAAAGCTAAGATGATTTAGTTAAGCCTCTAAACTTCTCAGGCTGACATAGTCAATCAACCACTACAATGAAATAATCAATGACCGTTTATCTTAAGCCAATCTGCCCAAATAAATCTCCCTGAAAACTAATCATGGTTATTAATAAAGAAAACAGAAATGAAATAAGAAAAAAATACATAAGCATTTTAGAAATATTTAGTCCATTTTTCTTCTTAAGATAGAAGAAACCTTTACAACATGTCAAAGAATTTCTAAGATGATGAGGTGAGAACAGTCCTTTACAGTTCTTCCATTCTTATCCCCACGTCCCAGGGCACTACTGAAAGGAGGACGCACTGGGACTTCAGTTTAAGGCTAGGTACCCCTCATATGCCTTACATTTAAAATAATTTCTTGGGACTGGAATGTAACTCAGTGGTAACACACTTGGTAGTGAGCAGAGTCCCAGGTTTGTTCCCCAGCATTGAAAAAGAAATGTCTACTACAAATGTGCAAATAAAACCAAGAACAGGAGGAACATGTGGGGTAATATTAGATGCACAAATCTATTTTATGAAAAAGCAGGGTACATGCTGACAAATGATAATATGGAGTTCTTTATTTGTCAAAGACGCGAAGTGAAATGAGATTATGGTTTACGAAGCCTTTAGTCACGGCATAGCAAGAGAATTTTAAAATAACAACATTTCTTGAACGTTGAACAATGTTTCTGTGTTTTACACAGGTACAAGAAACAGAAAATCAAGCAGGACACAGTTCTTATTCAGTATATCAAAAACAAGATTTGTAGAACAGATACTAGTGCAAAGGTGGACTCTAGCGAAAGCCATGCCATGTCGTTGGCTTTGATTGGGTTGCTGTTGGAGAAAATTCTCCTTAGATTTCTCATCTTCCCATAAGATTGGGGCTTTCCAAGACAAAGACAGGTTGAAATAGCAAACAGCTTGGAAGCTAGAGACAAAACTTCCTTCTGGGGAGATGTAAAGATGTACCATCCTGAAATGTCCAGGGGAATAAAGATAAAACCCCTTCCTTTCCCTCTCAAGAGACATTCACTTATTCCAAGGGAATAAATCTACAGTTATGTTTTCTCCCATAGAGATCCATTTACTGGATAATATCTCCAGAGAGAAAAGCAGGCAGATGCTCCAACTGCAGCATAAAAGCTGAGTTTCTTTGATGTAGGGTGCCTCACCCACAGTGTAGCCCACCCTTGTCTCCTCACTGTTTAGGGACTGGTGCACGAGAATTTGGTGAAGGATGATGCTCTGACTGCCACATACTTACATGATGTACATGTGTATTATGCATGTATGAATATTTATGTCTGTGTGTATATGCATATTCATGCATTTATATATAAACAGTCTTTTGCTGCTTAATGTTAAGTGAACAGTTGTTAAGAGATTTTGTCATTATACGAACATTTGTAAAATATATCTACATAAAGCTAAATAGCACAGCCTACTATATACTTAAATTATGTGACATATCTGTATGTTATAACCTATTGCTCCCAGAGCAATGATGAATAAAACAACTCAAGATTAAGTCAAGTACAAGAGAAAAAGGTGCAAGCAAGAGACACAGTGTTGGGAGGTATGCAAGGCTGCTGCTGGCTGACATGGCATACTAGCTTACGTGTCACAGTAAGTTTTCTCCTAAACATTAGAAGGCATATATTCTAAACTAATGACAGTAACAGCAAATATATAAGCCAAGAACATAGTCTTTTACTACTGTTACATTATTATTCTCTGTGTACATTTTATGTTCTGTATTATATGTAACTAGTACCAGTTTTTTAATATCAGCTTTACCACAAAAATGAGTAATGCACTGTCCACATTACAGTGACTATAGCATCACTAAGTGACAGGGATACTATAACTCCATTGTCACCTTATGGGATCACCATCAACCAAAATGCTGCTATTCAATAAATGACTATATCTCCATCTATGTATCTAGCTAGCTAGCTTTTCAGCTAGCTATCTAAAGCTAACTGTGTGCTTACAAAAAAAGTAAAATCTCAGTCCATTCACACAATTTCTGACTTAATTCCAAAATAGAACTATTGTGGTAGAACAAATTTACTAGAAAAGTTGAGAAGTTAGACAAAATTCCAACTGAAATTATCCAGAACTCTAAGACTTCTCTTTTGACAAGCCAGTCCTCTGAATCATTAAGTTAATTACATAAACTTGGAGAAGATAATTCTAAGATTACTCAAGGATCCATTTTGAAAATCCTTGGTGAACCACCATATATCTTTATAGGAAATACCAGAATGAATATATCCCCAGACAATAGATATACAGTTCATGAAAAATTTCTCAAAAATGAAGGAATTGATAGATATACACACAAGCATGCACACACACACACACACACACACTATATATATATATAGATATAGATCATACCGTACCACATATATATTACTGTGTTAATTAAAAATATATAATTTAATTAATAATTTAATTTGAAAAGAAGACAACACTTATAAGACAAAAAACATACCTTAATAAGGAAAGTATGACAGAATAAATGATTTGCAACATGTTAAATTCTATAAAAAATAAAATTTGTAAGAATGGCATGGAAAATATGGCAAAATACAGAAATAAAACTATGAATAACCAAAAGTGAGGTAGAAATTAAGTGGAATATTCAGAAGGGGAAAAGAAAGGGGGAAGAGGAGTAGGAAATAAAAGTGATCAAGATATGACATGCATATGTACCAGTTCTCCAAAATGAATGCAATTATTTTGTATCAAAAACACATACTAATGAAGAAAAAAGAAAGAAAAAATGCACCAAAAGAATTTACACTGTGAACAGTTTGAAAGAAAAGAGTACTAAATATTAGGTTATTATAAATAGGTCCCAGAATGCAAAGGAAAAATATTTTTAAAGAAAGAGAAAGACGATGGGAGGATGGAAAGGGACAATAGTCATTTGGTAACACAGGCCATGGATTTTTCCCAAGAAAAGTTATAATAAAAATTGGAATAGAAGAAAAATGTGTGATAGACAAAAGCATTCGGAGCTGAAGGAAGCCCTGCTCTTACAGAGTAATTGTAAATCAATCATGCTTGAGTTTGCCTGGAAGATGCTAGTGGTTGTATCCAGTGCTAGTAGGAGAGCAGAATCTAGCTCTCCTCATGCCAATCATTTTCATATAAAACCTTTTTCTACTGTTTCTCTGATTAATTTATTTTTCTTAGCAATCTTTAAAATTGAAACTTTTTCTTTCATGATTGTTAATTTTTAGCATAAAACTAAACAAGCCAGGAAAATACAGTGTTGCATCAGCTATACAATTTATTTTTTGTCGTATGGGCCCCTTTTCCAGACATTTTAGTTTTAATAGAATTCACATTATATAAGACTATTACCTGTTGATTAAAATTCAAGCTGTTGTAACCAGAACTGTTAAGTGTTTTTGTTGTTTTGTCCTGTAGGAATTTCGAGTTTGCATTATTGTAAAATTAAGCAACTACAACAAATTTCTTGAACAAATATGAAGTTGAGCATGTATGCCAATATGAAATAGAATTTGGTCAAAACCATAATGGGACTCAACAAAGAAATAATTTTTAGAACCATGTAGTTGAAGTAATATATGAATGTAAAACATGCAATAGCTAACAGTATGTGTAATTGAGAGACATTGAGATGAAATGCACCTCAGCTCACAATGAGTATAGAGAAGCAAACAAAATTCTAATGACACCAGAGTGGAGTGACGAGAAGAAATCACCTTTTTATAACAATGATCATGATAGAGAAAAGAAATCTAAGCATGATTCGATGCCAAAAGGACTAAAACAATAATAAAGAAGGACAGTGTTGTGGTTTGTGTCATGCAGTGACCTTTCAGAAGCTGCTGAATGGAGAGTGTGTGATTGATTGCTAGTGCAATGCTGAGATTCAAAGTGCTGGGATTAAAGGTGGGTGACTGTTGGATCAGTCTGCTGATTTTACTGGCTGGGTCCTAATCTGAGTAAACTAGATAAGACAAAGGAATCAGAAAGAGGCTTGTTCTCCCCCTTTTGTTCTTGTTGCTTTTGGTGTTTTCTGCAACCATGAACAGTAGCCCCCAATCTTGGGCTACCCTGCCCTTCAAGTCAGCTAACTGTGGATTGAAACCCGGTGAGCTATGTGAACTTTCCCTCTTTAACTTTGGGTATCAGGTATTTTGTCCCAGCAGCAAGAGAAGAGTAACTGAGACAGACAGTAAGATTTTTTTAAACCATTTTGTATTTGTTATACTATACTTAAAAACTTTTCAAAAGAAAATTAAGTAGAATTTCTCAAAAATTAAGGTAAATAACAAGTATGTCTATAGCTGAATCCAAATATGCAAAGAAAACAAATTGCAACAAAGTTATTGAGATGTTTGTAGACATCACAAAAACAAACTGCAGTTTTACTATTCATTATTTTAATAGGCCAATTTACAGATATAACTTGTTCTCTTTTTACAAAAAAAATCACTATGATGAAAATGTAATTTTCTTTTGTTATTTATATATTATAATATTGATTTCATTTTTTTAATTTTAAGCTCATGATTACATACAAATTCAAAATAAAGACCTTTATACTATCTTTCATCTTTACCCTTTGCTATTTCCCATTTTATTTCATCATTATTATTAATTTAATCTCATATAATAGAATATATCCCCAATACATAGCACCTTAAAAATATTACTTTATAAAGTTTCTGAAAATCAGGAATCTAAGTGGCCCTGGATCATAGATTTTCATGATTCTGCAGTGAAGTCCTAAGATGTAACTACATGGCTGAATAACTGATTCATTTTACAGACTCTGATCTCCAGATTCACCCACACAGCTATTGACAGGAGATACCACTCTCTTTCCATGAGGACCTTTCCTCAAGGTGCTTGACACATGATTCCCACCAGAGCAAGTGTGACCACTGACAGGACAGAGGCCAAAATAGAAGGCACTGTTTATTTTTGTTTCAATTTATTTTTGTTTCAATAACTTAAATTTCAAGGTAGGTAGCATCACTTCTGCCATGTTCTACTAGTCACATACCCCAAACATGGTACAGTATGAAGAGAGGTTACAAAAGAATATGAATACCAGAAGGCAGAGATCTTTGAATGACATCTTAGTAGCTGCCCACCTCATAGCAGATGTTGGCTGATTAGGTTTTCTAATATTCTTGTTTTGTCACTGATTCTTTTTTACCTGAAATTCTTTTTACCTGAAATTCTTTACCTGAAATTCTTTACCTGAAATTCTTTAACCTGAAATAATTACTTACATAGTATGTACTTACTCATATTCTCCACTTCTTATTCTACATTTTATGTGCATTCAGGCAGCATCTCAGCTATCTAGTGTACTTCTGCAGTTTGCCAAGTGTTTATTTCTATAACAGGTGAGCTCTTGTGGACCTGCTCTGCTGTGATTGCTAGAGTTTTTCTTTCCTTTGATATGGCAAACTTAGAAATTTTCTTCCAAAGATCTACTTGAAATGAACAAGCTTCTTTCTTCTTGCATTAGATATAAACTAATCTATTTCTTCTTGCTAATAAGAATTATACTGCAACCCTCTTTGTTATTTGCTCAGTTAGTACATGGAAAGAAACAAACAGGATGGATGCCTTCCCTAGCCTATGACTGCATAGCCTCTGGAAAGTATTCCTTTCTTGGAAGTAAAGGCAGACACATCATCACAGTGCAGGATTGAGGCAGAGGAAAAAACATTCTGATTAGTTTATTTCTTAGGAAGTGAGACCTGCTATCTGCATTTATATCCCCTGAAGTTGGTTCACATTGCTGTCTTCTGCTCCCTATGTTTTAAAAGGTCAGTTGAAAAGTTTAGTGTGAGCCAATGAGCCACTAAGTGGTAAAAACAGCTACTCTTGACAACAACCAAAAGCAAAACCACAAAAAATGAATCTTCTGAACTCTCCAAAGTAAAGCCACAGATGCACGCTATGACTCAAAAGAGAAGCCACTTATTGCTTAGGTTGTGATTAATTTTCCAATTTAGATTCAATGAGGGAAAAGAGAAATTATGTGGCATACACTAAAAGATAATTTTTCCCTTGTATCAAAACTAACTCAAGAATTCTGACCCTCACTTTCATTGTCATTTTTCTTGGATTTTAGAGGAAAACAAAGAATAATTCATGTATCCCTTTCTTAATTCTGTTTGGTTCTCCAGTAGAGAATAGGTTAAAGACATTTTTTTTTCTTTCTGCACCTCTGTTCCTTGAGTGCATAAAAATAATACTGGATTTATTGTGAAAATGCAGCTGTTTCATTATCATTATCTATTGTCTTGGTTTTGTTATTTCTTTTCATTAACAGTTTAGTGACTACACATTTAAAACAGTTTTATGTGTCCTTCTTTCTTTTCTTCAGTAAGTTTTCCCTTGAAAACTTATATGATTGCTCCCTTAATGAGGAAACAGCATATTCTCTGAGATAATTGTAGCAATAGCTACCAGTCAAATTTTTATTTTATTTTATTTTTAACTTTTTATTTAAAGTTTAAAACACAAATTTAAGTTACACAGGTGGAAATCACTAGATAATGTCTTATCAGATAGTTAAACAAAGCTGTCTTCAACAGCCCAGGTGTTTACCTTCCACAGCAGAAGTGAATCCCAGGAAAACAGAGACAAGCAGAACACCTGGGAGTGGCAATGGTTCTAAGGCACCTGTTGACTAATTGAACTATTTAATTAATGTCACTTAGGTTCTGTGGAAGAACAGAGACTAACTTAAATGTAAACATTTGCCTAATATCTTGAGCTAGAACGGCAATGCTGATCTTGCTCAAATCTACTCCCAGTATTCTTCACCACCTCCAGGACAGTAGCTAAGGTCTAGTGTCAGCACAGTCTCAGCCAGAACGCAATCCACAGTAAGGAAAAATTACAAGAAAAATAAGAAAAAGGAAAGTGAAAGAAAAATTCTAATGTACAAAAACAGAATGCTTCGGAATGACTGTGGGATGACCCTGGTGGAGCCACTATACAATATAAGGAAGAGAAGAAAGCCTGTTTTCCCTTTTGCCCTTTTACTCTTGCTGCTTGCGGACACCATGAATTGTTGCCCCTCAGCAACAATTATTGAGTTGTAAAATATAGCTCAGTTAAGGAAAAATTTGCTGAAATAACTCAGCATTCAATATCCCAGCAAGCGAACTTGCAATGTAGGCTGAAACACTGACGGTATGGGTTTTTAAAACTGAAACATAACAGTGATTATAGTAAATGAGGTAGAAATTAAGGAACTGCTTTAGCAGAGCACCAAGAAAAATATTACATCTCAGAAAGTTATTGTGAAACTGGAGGATTGTTCTCCTTCCTCTTATGATCCATGGGATTACCTCATGGGAGGTTAGGCATAAAGGTTCTACTGATGAAATGAACACCAGCATTATTCACAAGCTTGGTGATGGTGGCCTTGTGTGCCTGCCAATAAAACATATTTTCATGACACTGGACTCACTGGTGTTTTTAAGGGCATATTATTTCAGAATGCCAGATCTAAGAGGTACCACTAAAAGACAAAAACAAATTCTCCTTAATTTTTTGACATAACCTTCAACACATAAAATATAAAAACATAATGCAGAGACATTTCCACAAATTTTATTGAAACAATTGCATATCCACAAGCAAAAGAATGAAATTGGATACCTAGCACAATAAAAAAAATTAAAAATGAACCATTGACTTAAATTCAATAGCTAAATTTATAAATTTTGAAGACAATAGCAGTTACCATACATTACTTCTAGGTAATAGCTTTTTAATATATAACACCAATAGTTCAGGTGATAATACAAAAATAGATACATTAGGTATTAGCAAATCTATAAACTTTTGCACTTCAAAGGACACCACTGAGAAAACAAACAACTTAGAGATTTGTTTCGGATACTTTTCTCTCATTGTTGAGATAAAATACCTGATGCCCAAAATGAAGGAAGAAAAGGTCTATTTCTTACAGTTTTTAGAGGTTTCAGTCCATACTCAACTGGCTTCAAGGCAGGGTGGTGTGGATGAGGGGCAACAATTCATGGCAGCCACAAGCAGCAAGAGTAAAAGGGCAAAAGAGAAAAAAGGCTTTCTTCATTCCCTTATAGTGTGTGCTGGCTCCAACCCTGGGCGGGTGTAGCACTCACATTGCCAACCCCAGTGCTAGACAATGAACCAGTCATAAACACTAGATTCAGCTGCCTCCATGACTGCATGAGGCTTGAGAGGCCACCTAGACACAAACCATAATGAGACTGAAAAATCAACTTGCAAGTTATGCATCAAGTAAGAGACTTGTGTTCTAAATATATAAAAATAAATTTACAACTCAGTAATAAATCTATAAATAATCCAATTTTAAAATGGTCAAAGGATCTATATAGATGTGACTCTAAAACATGCAAATGGAGACAGCAGACTTGTGGCAGAGGATCAGCACCCACTCCCACTGAGAGAATCCACCAGGAACAGTGACCTCTCCCTTACATCAGAGAAGCACATCACAGGGCAACAGAAGCAAAGACTGACAAATCAGCTGAATCTGAATGAAGGTAACACCTGGAGAGAAAAGGGAGCTACCAGACACCATCACTGTCAACACTGAGGCCAACAGCCCACTTGAGTCCTGCCCTGTGGCCAGCAACCAGCCCAGAACACAGGGCTGATAGTTTTTCTATCTCCCAGTTGGAGCAAGGTCTTGCGTTGGCTTGAACGGTAATTACAGTCTGGAGGGAGCAAACATGGGGCCCTCTAGTGCAAGGAGGGTACCTCAAAGATTCATAAGCCCTAAATCTAGGCATAGAAAACCATGTCTAGCTGGATCCTAATACTTCCTCTTATGGAAAGAAACCACTCATTTAATAACTCAGGATTTATTCTTCAAGTCAATTTTAATTTTCCTATTTTATATTATTCGTGTCTTTTCTTTGTTGGCTTTTTTTTTTAGGGATTGGGATTTTTCTCCTTTTTTTCTTCTTTTGTTTTTTATTTTTTTACTTTTTTCCCCTTCCAACAGTTTTTCTCTTCCTTCTTCTTTTATCTCCTCTTTTTTTGCTCTTTTTTCTTCTTTATCTTATTCATTCATTCATTCCAGCAACAGTTCTGCATTACTATTAATTACTTTTTACTCACTTATAGAAAGTAATATCTTTCTTTCCTCTCCTTCTCATATTCCATCATATAATTTTTCAAATTTTACTTTTCCTTTTATTCTTCAGTTCCCCACCCCCTCTACCTTACTAGTATAACTACTAAGCTTTATGAATCTCTACATAAATAGTTAACTTTATGCTATTGCTGCTAAATACTATGCTTTTGTTAGCAGAGTTAAAGTTGCTGTATTAATATGTAATTACTATAGGTCAATCGTACGTCAATATTTTCTTTGTCTTACTGTTTATACTATAATTGTAAGTTTCTTTTCTATGGACAATCGGGGGTACTTTATTGGTCCTTGGTGTTTGTCAATATTTAGTTTGAATTTAATGCTATAATTGATGCTGTTTTTATTACTAATGCTAAGGTGTCATAAGCATTGCTATTAACTGGGGTTTTTTTAAGATGTCAATATCTAGATTTCCAAGAGATCATTAACAATACTGTGACACATTCTGGGAGAATTGGTACTAGAAAGCCAATTAGAATTAAAACAGATTTCTCAACACAAACCTTAAATGTCAAGAGATCTTGGAATGAGGTATTTCAAACCCTAAAGAAAACAATTTCTAACCAAGGCTGACATAGTCTGCAAAACTTTCTTTCAAAATTATTGGACTGATAATATAGTTTCATGATTAAAGCACATAAAAGACTACTAAACTAGCACTCCAAAAACTTCTCAGTGGCTAGAAAGAGACAATGAAGATAATTAGAAATGAAAAAGGTAGTATCACAATAGGCACTGCCAACATAAAAATATTATGAGCAATTGCTTTGTAATCTGTATACGAATAAACTGGAGAATTCAGGAAAAATGGAAAGATTGCTAAATATATGTGAATTATCAAAATTGAACCAAGAAGATTTAAAAATCCTGAATAATCCAGTAACAGGCAATGAAATCAAAGGAGTAATAAATAACCTACCAATCAAGAAAAACCCAAGTCTAGATAGTCTAGATGGGTTCACTGTTGAATTCTACAAAAATTTCAGAGAAGTTCACCTCAAGCTTTTTAATAAAATTGAAAGAGCAAGAGAGCTCTCAAGATCATTCTTGGAAGCTACCATTATCCTGATTCCAAAACTAGACAAGGCTCCAACCAAAAAAGAGAGCTGTGTTCACTGGGAAACAGAATGCAACAAATCATCAAAATGACCATAACACCATTACCAAACAGGCTTCATCCCAGGAATATCAGAATAGATCAACATATGCCAATAAATAAGTCTAATTCATCACATAAACAGTGCAAAAATTACATGATTATCTCAATAGATACAGGGAAAGGCTTTGACAACATGCAACATCCTTTTATGATAAAAACACTGAAGAATATAGGATATAGGAGAATATAGGAGAACCTTATCTAAATTTGATATAAGCCACTTACAACAAATGTACTGCCAATATCATGTTAAACTGGAAAACCTGAAAGATTTCCCTCCAAAATAAAGAGCAAGTATGTCCTCTATTACCAATCCTACACGAAGAGTACTGAAACATTAGCAGAGCAATTATGCAAGAAGAACAAACATAAAGGATATGTATAGGAAAGGAAGAAGTCACTTCATCATTATTTGCACATGACGTGATCCTCTACATAGAAGAACCAAAAAAGTCCACCAAAAACTCTTAGAGTTAATAACAAAATTCAGTAATATTGCCCGATACAAAATCAACACAAAAAAAACAGTAAAATCCCTGTATACTAATAATGAATGGACACTTTCCAGAAGATTTAGTGTATGTGCCAAATAAATACATGAAGAAATGCTTAACATCACTGGCCATTAGAGAAATGCAAATTAAAGCAACATTGAGATTCCATGTTATCCCAGAAAAAAATGAGCACTGTCAAGAAATCAAACAATAACAAATACTGGAGAGGATATGATGTAAAGGAACCCTTCTAGGTAGTTGGAGGGAATGTAAACTAATACAATCACTATGGAAAACAGTATGGAGATTCATCAAAAAAATAAAACTAGAAATTCTATTTGATGCAAAAACTGCCCTTCCAGGTATTTTCCTAAAGAGTTTAAAACATCATATTACAAGGATAACATGCGTATCTATGTTAATAGCAGCACAATTCATAATAACTAAATCCCGGAAGTGGCCCATATGTCCACCAACAGATGAATGAATAAAAGAAATGTGATGCTTACACACAATGCAGTATTACTCTGTCATAAATATAAATGAGTTATTTTTGGTAAACGCAAAAAATATGAGTTATTTGTAGTAAAATGGATCCACCTTAAGAGCATAATGTCAAGTGAAATAAATCAGACACACAAGCTTAAATATCACATAGTTTATCTTATATGAGAAATCAAGAGTAAAAACAGAGCAAAATAAAAGATAGATAATAAGATAGAGGGAGAAGATTGTTTCTCAGAGAAGGGCCTAAACGGATAGAGGGTGTAGGGAAGGGAAAGGGAATGAAAATGGAATTAAGATATGTTATATGGATGCACTGAACCAACTTCCTACAAGATGTATAAATTTTTTCTACACATATATACTAATAAATTAAATTTTAAAATATTTTAAATACAAATGGCCAACAGGAATATGAAAAGACATTCAACATCAGTAGTCATTAGAGGAAAGCAAGTATACTCACATTAGATATCACCTCACTTCACAGTTGCTATTATGGTCAAAATTTGAAAAGCAGACAATAACAAAGTTTGGGAGAATGCATAGAAATTAAAATCCAGGTATTGCTCACATAAAAGAATCAGCCACATTGGAGAATAATTTGGCACATATTAAACATATTAAAATATTAAACATAGAGTTACTGTACAAACATTTCATTCTACTCTCAGCAAAAAATAAAAAAGGGAAACATAGCCACATATAAATAATCACATGAGACCTTGCAGATCCCAGGAACTCCAGCCAAAGGGGCGCACAGGGCCGGGCTAAACCTGGGCCCTTCCTGGGACTCCTGCCATCTCCGCAGACAACCTCATGGGACTCAGGAACTCCAGCCAGAAGCACACACAGGGCAGGGCCAGAACGCAGCAACTCCCATGTCCCACAATTGTGACCACCCACCTCAGGACGTAGGAACTCCAATCCATGACAAGTGCCTTCACAATCCCACCACTGCCATCGGGGGTCCCCCCACCTCCTGGACCTAGTATTGCTGTTGATCTTTGGCTCCCACACCTTCCTCCAGAACCTTGAACATGCAGTATCAAGGGGAGACTCAATAAGAAAAACTCAGCAAGAGTCCATCAGTGAAGTGAGTTTGCCCCTAAAATAGGAATAGAGTTTGCCACCTCCAGTGGGTAAACAGGAGCAACAGACATGCTCCCGCCGGAAGTAGGCCATAGGCGAGCTTGGCAAGAATGTGGGTGAGTCCTTCCTCCACACAGAGAATATCAGGGAGCTTGAGGAGGGTGCCAGCAAGGCCTGTCCCAACCTAGAGAAAACTACGTGGGCCTGTGGGACACCCAGAGACACAGTGGGGTCCCACCTGAGACAAACACTATAAATAAGGAGATCTGGTAACCCTGAACAACCTGAAGACATAATAACATCTGGAACTAGGGGTTAATTTCCATCAGTACTACTAGGATCGTAAGCCTAGGAAGAACATAAGACTCACCCAACAGGCCCTGCTGGGGGAATTCAGGTGACTGGCCCACCTCGTCATTGTGGGACCCAGAAATTGGGCAAAGATCAACTTTACAGTAGAATCCCAAGATATACACTACCAACAGTTGACACTAGTGAGATTGAGGGACCACATATTAACCCAAAAGGGGAAAGTGGCAGATGAAAAACCATCTAGTCCACGAGTAGCAAGTATAGGAGACATTGAAATAGAGGACTTCAAAAGTAACACACTGGAAATCTCTGAAAAGATAGTAAGTGAAATAAAAAAACATCTCCATGAGGCTATAGAGGAAATCAAATTAGAAGTACTCTCCCATGTAAAGACAGAAATAACAATCTTAGAAAAGGAGTTACTCAGCACAACTTAAGAAGAAATAGAGAAAAAAGTACAGGAGCATGGGAAACTAATTGAAACCAATATAAAAAACAAGCAGAATTCATGAAACAAATGCAAAGAAACATCCAAGAAACAAAAAATTCTACTCAAAGCTGGCAAATCTATTTAAATGAAGCTGAAGATAGGGTTTCAGACCTCGAGGACAGGATCGCAATTAGCAATCATGAAAGGATAGAACTTCTAAAAATAACAAAGCAGCATGAAATGACAATCCAGAAGCTATAAGATGATGCCAAGAGTAACAATATAAGATTAATAGGCATCAGTGAAGAGGCAAGAGTCAATGCAAATGATATAACTAAAATATTCACAGAAGTAATAGTAGAAAATTTCCCAAACATGGGGAAAAATCAGATATGCAGATAAGTGAGGCATATTCAACACCAAACAATCACAACCAACATAAATCTACACCCAGATATATAATAATTAAGACACAACATGCAGCATAAAAACAGAATACTAAAAGCTGTTAGAGAAAAGACACAACTCACCTATCAAGGAAAGCCCATTAGAATCACAGCAGACTTTTTAGCACAAACCCTCAAGTCAAGATGAGCTTGCAGTGAAGTATTGCAAGTCCTAAAAGAAAACAACTTTCAACCCAGACTGATGTACCCAGCAAAACTTTCATTCAGATTTAATGGAGAAACAAGATACTTCCATGACAAAAAACAACTGAAGAAATTCATGTCCACCAAACCAATCCTAGAGTGTTGAAAGACATACTAGATAGAGATAAAAATGACTGCAATTCCCAGAACAACAAGAGAAAGAAACTACCAGGTAGGACAAGCAATTAAACAAAGGTGAAAAGCAGAAAGCAAACA
>PVJX010016548.1:0-40051 GCA_004027295.1 Dolichotis patagonum | reverse complement strand
ATTATTCTCACCACTCTGCTTGGATGGATTATGTGCTGTTCCAGTTTGTCTACTTACACTAGACTTGAGGACATGGTCAGCTATCCCAAAAATAAGAGGACATATTATGGTAATCATCCCTAATTTTCCTATCAACTTAATCTGAAGCCCTTTATAACTTATACTGTCTTATTATGACTGATCTTATTTGAATCTGGTTAGTTAGATTGCTACTTTGTATTGACTGAATTTATTTAAATCTGTTATGATTGATAGCATCAAGTCTAAGAGTTTAGGCAACTACACTGAAGATGACAAGATTCACTAAGATACCCACTCTGGTTTGATTATTACTTGCTTTTGAAGTCTTATAATGTCTCCAATGCTTCATTTTTATTAATGTTGTTATATACTGCTGAGACATCATGGTAACCATTGTAGATCACCTTGTATTGTGGTTTTATGTGACTTTTTTGCTTCATGCTTTTCTAGGAATTGTTTTGTTTTGTCTTGCTTTGTTTTTTTTCCCTCCAATACAGAAATGATAGATATACATGTAGAGACTCATGCGTGTGTAGAGCTTATAAACAATTTACGAGAACTAACTATATATCACATGTTGAAATGAACAATGAAGAAAAACAGACACTACAATACCCAGTGCTGACTCCATAATGTCATGATGTGAAGTCCAGCAAAACTATCACTTTTTGTTCAAAGTGATCTTAGCTTGCTTTGTCTTGTTTAAGTTCAACACACATGAAAATATGGACAGCTGTTTTGAGGAGAATGAGAGATACTATGACAGCCATTCTTGGCTTCCCTAATGTCTGGTCTTGAAGACCTCAAATGCCCTCCTCGTTATGCTCAGATCAATTCCATACTATGTTGTTTCATGTGAATTCCCTGTATGTGACAATATGGACAACTATTTGGAAGAAAACAAGAGTCAATATGATAGAGAGTGAATATCTCCGATTGTCTAGTTTTGAAATTTATGTCTCTTACGTTGCTTTCTTGTGATTCTCTTTGTTCTGTTTAATTTCACCCTTTTGATATAATTGCATGTATATTTGAGTGGGTAAGATGGATGACCATATTGCTGTTTTAGTCAGATCGTGGAATAGAACTGTTAACAGTATTACTGTTTGAATGTCTACTTTACATGCTTTAACTTTGTAATTTGAACAACTATTTCCAAGAAGTCAGTATGTAATTTGTCAACTAATAATTTCTTAGGTTTTTTTGTTGTTGTTCTTTTCCTTTATTCCTTGGAACTCTGTATTGTTGCTACCTTTTATTCTGTTTTGTTTTGTTTTGTTTCTCTTTAAATAAAATTTTTAAAAAATTAAAAAAAATAGTCTCACTGTTTGAATGTCTACTTTGTGTGCTTTAATTTTGTAACTTGAACAACTATTTCCAATGATGACAGTATGTAACCTATCAATTGGTGATTTCTTAGTGTTTTTGTTTTTATTTTGTTGTTGTTATTGTGGTTCTTTCATTTTTTTGCCTTGGGAATTCTGTATTGTTGCTACCCTTTTTCTGTTTTGTTTGGTTTTCTTTTTTGTTTTTTCTCTTTCAATAAAATTTAAAAAAAAGAAAAGGAAAAAAAGTGCTAAATACAGGTTGAGTATCCCTTACCCGAAATGCTTGGGGTCAGAAATGTTTCAGATTTCAGATTTTGGTGGCGGGGACTGTGCCATATGTACACACATACTGAGATACCTAGGGCCTAGGACCCAAGAGTAGGACACAAAATTCATGTGTGCCGCATGTATACCTTATATTGTTAGCCCGCAAATCATTTTATATAATATTTTTTAATAATTCTGTATGTAAAACAAAGTTTCATGATGTGGAATTTGTGACATCATATTGACTCTCAAAAATTTTTGAAGTTTGAAGTGTTTAGGTTTCAGATTTTTGAGTTAGGGATGCTCAACCTATAATAACCCAATATATGAATGTAGCATATTTAATTAAATCACTTCTATAATGAGATATGCTTTGGTATCTATTACTGTTATCCTGGTAACCTGCTGTGAAGTTCTGTACCAAATTCACTGCACTGTCTCAATTGGGTTTGTTTTGCCTTGTTCTGTTGTATTTGAAGGTAGTATTTCTACTACCTTCAAAATAAAAAAAATTAAATCACTTATAATATTATTTATGACATCAAATTTGGAATTTATTTCATTTCTTGATATTGCAAGAAATATTTAATGAATATTTAATGAATCCATGTATTTTCTTATATATCTGGGCAAATGTTTTTCTAGTTTAAATATCTAGAAGTAGAATTGATAGATTATGTGTATTTTCAGTTTAAATGGTTCTGATAAGTCCTCCTCCAAAATACATCAATCTATGTTCCCCTTCTCATCAAGAACTTTTTTTTTTTGAGAGAGAGAGAAGAGTCTCTCTTTGTAGTTCAGGCTGGCCTAGCACTCACTGTGTAGTCCAGGCCGGTCTCCAACTCACAGTGACCCTCCTGCGTTAGCCTCCCAACTGTTGGGACTATAGGTGTGCACCACCATGCTTGGCACCTCATCAGGAATATTTAAATGGCTCTCTCTCTCTCCCTCCCTCCTTTCCTCTCTCTTTCTCTCTTGACTGGAGCCAGGGTCTTTAGCTTACTTGGTTTTTTTTTTTTTTTTTTTTGGTACCGGGGATTGAACTCATGGCCACGCGCTTGCAAGGCAGGCACTTATGCCCCTGAGCTAAATCCCCAGCCCCTGGAGCCAGGGTCTTGGCACTGAACTACATCCCTGGCCCATTTGACAGATTTTCACTAAATTCCTTGGACTGAGTTTGAAGTTGTGACCCTTCTGCTTCTACCTCCTGGAGTGCTGGGATTGCGAGCATGCCCAGTGTATCTCTCATCCTCTTATTTTCACTTAAGATTTTAAATTTGCATTTATTCTTTTTTTTTAATCGGTACCGGGGATCGAACTCACGACTACACGCTTGCAAGGCAGGAGCTTATGCCGTTGAGCTAAATCCCCAGCCCCATGCATTTATTCTTGAATATAGTATAAGGCAAGAGTCATTTTTTCCCATGAGTTAATTCAACTGTCCCAACACATCAAATGAAGAATTCACTTATTCCAAAGGTTTGAAATATTTCATGCTATGTCAAACTGTTCTACTGACATCTATTAAAGCAGGCACCTAACCCACTTCTGTCCTTTTTCAAGGGGTTATTGTTGCCTGCTGTGTGCACTGTAAAATCACTGTGAGATATTATGAATCTAAATATTTATGATTATTTTAATTTATCTTTGTGAAGAATAAAAGCCTCAGGAAAGCAAAAATTCTTGAACCAGGCATGGTATCACATGCCTGTAATCTCAGCACTTAGGAGGCTGAAGCAGGAGGATCACCATGAGTTTGAGGCAAGCCTAGGGTACATAGTGAGTTCAAGGCCAGCCTGAACTACTAACAAGACCATCTCTGAAAAACAAACAAACAAACAAACTTAAACACACAAAAAAAGGAATTCTGTTCTGCTCATTGTATCTCAGCAACTAGGGAAAGTTCAAACCCACAGTAGGGAATAAGCCTCTATACATTTTGTTGAATGAATGAGCATATGAATTTTACTTTATTTTTTACCTGGGCTTTAAATTATTTACAGTTATTACTAATATATCTGCTTTTTAAAATATAACAAGAAAGAGTCATTTGCTAATCTCTGAAGTGACATAGACATGGCACAGGAACAATCTATAGTCAGTTAAATTATTAAAGCAGGTAATTAAAATCACTAAGTAACAATGAAACTTTTATAGTACCCCCTAAGCAGGTAGGAAATAAAAATGTATTTATTTACAGGAACTTGATTATTTTATATTTATGACTATAAAACAACATCCTATTGTAAGGGCTGGGGATGTAGCTCAGTGGTAGAGTGCTTGCCTCTTACGCCCTGAGTTCAACCCACAGTACTGAAGGAAAAAAAGTACCATTGTGAAAGATAAAATCAGACTTTTAAAAGTATTTTAAAACATTATGTATCCAGTTTTAAGGGCCAAGAATTTAGCTTAGTGGCACAGGTGCCTGCTTGGCAAGCACGAGGTTATAAGTTCGATATCCAGTACCAAACAAACATTAATTTCCAATTTTATATTTCGTGATAAGACCACAATAAAAACCATACACGTATCTATACATTTCACAGAACACTATTAAAATTGATGGCAGTTTTAATAAGTATTTCATAGCCAGGCATGGTGGTGCGCAGCTGTCATCCCAGCACTTGGGAGGCTGAGGCAGGAGGATTGTTGCAGGTTCAAGACCAGCTTGGGCTACAAAGTGAGCTCAAGGACAGCTTGAACTGTATAGTGAGACCCTGTCTCAAACAAACAAACAAACAAGCATTCCCAAAATCTTGTGACAACACAATAAAAAATTAGTTGTCCAGGAGGAAGAGCATACCAGAGTATATCTGTAATTCCATCCACTCTTAAAGCTGACATAAGTGGACCATAAGTTTGAAGCTAGACTGGGTGGCTTAGCAAGACCCTATCTTAAAAATGAAAATTAAAAAGACTGGGCTTGTAGCTCAGCATAAGGCCCTAGGTTTAATCTTCTTTGGGGGAAAAGACAAAAGGTAAAAAGCTAGTTCTCTCCCACATGTAATGTTCAGCACAAGAGTAAAGGGTCCCTTTTTGTTGTATCCCAGCCATCCAGGCTGATGAAGGTTGTCTGCTTCCAGGGACAAATGCTTCTGTGACCACAATGGCAGGAGGAAGGGACTCAGGGAGCGATGCACCAGCTTCTAAGAAGTTTCCAATGGCCCTGAAGCAAGGCCAGCAGATCGCTGTAGCTGCTGCTTTCAAACAGGAGCCTAAAGAGAATTCTTTCTGTGGTCTGTTGGCCATTTCAGAACTTTGGAAGTGGAATGGTCAATTCATCAGAAAGAAATAGCAGGTGAGTATGGCGGACTTCAGGGGCCTGCAGGGGAGAGACCCTGGCGCCTCAGGATCTGCACCGTGTGGTTGACTCCGGGTGCCAGGAGAACAAGGAGCTCCTCCCCTATCTGGGGGGCAGCTGTGAGCCTGCCGGCGCGTGGGCTGAGAATCAAACATCTTATGTCATCCTGTCCCCTGTCCCATGTCCCCCCGCCCCAGCAAGTGGGAGCCAGTTAACTACACATCTTGTGAAAAGATTGGCTATGTTATTTAGTATGAGCTCCCCATATGCAAAGATAAGGACAACCATTTGGAAGAAAACAAGAGACAATATGACAGATAGTGAAGATCTCTGATTGTCTAGCTTTGAAATTTATGCTTTCTTATGTCCCGTTCTGTTCTGTTTTGTTGTGTTTAATTTTACCCCCTTTAAAATAAAATTTAAAAAAAAGTTTCCATCCCAAAGCAACATGTGCTTGGCCTGCAGGATCTCAAAGCAAGTCTTTTTTTTTTTTAATTTAAAGAGAAGGAGAAAGAAAAAAACAAACAAACAAAACAGAAAGAGGGTAGCAACAATACAGAATTCCGAAGGGAAAGAAAACAACAACAACAACAACCACAACCACAACAAAAACAAAAACACTAAGAAATCGCCACTTGATAAGTTACATACTCTCATCATTGGAAATAGTTGTTCAAGTTGCAAAGTTAAAACATACAAAGTACACATTCAAACAATGAGAGTATTAACGGTTCTGCTCAACATTCTAACAAAAACAGTAATAAAAATATGGAATGCTTCACGAATTTGCGTGTCATCCTTGCACAGGGGCCATGCTAATCTTCTCTGTATGGTTCCAATTCAAAGCAAGTCTTATGATCAAGCCTACCTTGCAAAGGGTAGGGAAGTATGATCGTGCCATATTCCAGTAGGACAACTGAAGTGCGGGAACATTCTAAAGCTCAATGTTTGTCACATACAATGTTTGTCCTAAATTTCTGGCAGATAATATGTCACCAAGTTAAGAGGCAAACTTGTTTAGGGCTTGTTAAGCAAGAGTTTGTCTTTATCACGAATGAGTGTTAATTTTTGTCAAATAATTGTATGCCATATGCTTGATCAGCAAATGTTGTCTTCTCCCCTAATTTGTCAAAGCACTTATGCATACTGTGTCTCTGTCCAGAACACTCTCCCACACCATCCTCTCCAATCAGTTTTCTTGATTAAGTCTGTCTTACTCTTCACATTATCTTGAGCAACACTATGTGTCATATGCTGCTTTGGACATTGGGATAAAGCAGTGAGCAGAGCATACAAAAGCCTTCGCATCTGTTGCTCTTACACCGGGGGTGAGAAAGAAAATATAGCAAAACAAGTAAACAACTTCTGGAGCATGACACGGCATTGGGTCCAAGGGCAAAGAAGCAGAGTAGGGTGAGGCAGGCTAGAGGGGAAAGGGGATGGAGGTGTAGTCAGTCCAAGTAAGACTCATGGGAAATCACGTCAGAGCCATGGCTCAAAACAAGGCCAGGGTGACCTGGTAGATTTCAGGAAATAGCTCATCCCAGATGGGGGCAATGGCCCTGCGGGACAGCTGCTGCCTGGTATCCAGGGACAGTGAGAGAGGATGGTAGACAATGAAAAGCGATTGGGGAGAGGAGAGTGGCCAAGAGCCTTGGGGAGCATGGAAGGAGCTTTGAGTTCTTCTTGCAATATGGTGGGACCTCTACGGTGGGATGGTAAGACCTCTACGTGACTTAAGTTTTGAGAGGAGCCCTGACCTGGTGTTGAGAATTGACCTTAGGAGGGCAAATGTGGACCGAGGAAGACAGCTGGAGCCTCCTACAGGAAGGAAGTGAGGTACGAGATAAGGAGAAGTCATAGAGATGGCTGAGAAGTGTTTGGATTCTGGATAAATTGCGAAGGAAAAACCATGGTGATGTTCTAATAGATTCAATGTGGGATACGAATGGTTCCAAACTTTGTGGCCTGAAAGACAAAAAAGACAGATGGTCCCCTTGGATGGATCATCAGAATGAAGTTGGAGAGGCTCCACACAAAAAAAGTTTGAGGAGAGGACCAAGAGTTCAGATTTATTGTTGTTGATTATTTTTCATTATGATAATTTTTTTGTTTTTTTTTTTGAGACAGGCCTCACTATGTGTTCAAGCTGGCCTTGGGCTTACTTTATAGCCCAGGCTGGTCTCAAACTCACAATGATCCTCCTGCCTCAGCCTCGGGAATGCTGGGATTACAGGTGGGTGCCACCACACCTGGCGTTGACAATTTTTTCTTGAGATGTAATTCACCCTTTAAAACATCCAGTTCCCCAGCTCTTAGTATATTCATAAAATGCACAGCCATAACCACCATCTAATTTACAACAATTGATGAACCCCCTCTGAAAGAATCCCCATACTTATTCTCTGTCCCTGACATCTACTCTCTGTCTCCATAGACTTGACTATTGTGGAAACATTATATAAATGAAATCATAGTGTGTGTTTTTTGTGTCTGGCTTCTTTCACTTAGTGTACTGTTTTGAGGATTAGTCCATGTTGTAGCATGTATCAGCATTTCATGTGTTTTATGATTGAAAAATACTCCATTGTATGTATGTGTGACATTTGGTAGACATTTGGTTTGTTTCCAATTCTTTTTTTTTGAGACAAGGTCTCACTGTGTAGTTCAGGCTGGCCTTGAGCTCATTATATAGCCCAGGCTGGCCTTTAACTCATGGCAATCCTCCTGCCTCAGTCTCCCACAGGCTGAGACTACAGGTGTGCACTACCATGCATGACTTGTTTCCACTTTTTGACTATTATGAATAATGCTATAAACATTTATGTACAAATTTTCATGTCTACATATGTTCAATTCTCTTGAGGATATAATGTGAAGTAGATTTCTGGGTCTTATGGTAATTCTGCTTTTTTGTTTTGTTTTGGTACCAGATATCGCACTCAGGGCCTTGTACTAACAAGCACGTGCTTGTGCCATTGAGCTAAACCCCTGGTTTTACAGTAGTTCTGTGTTTATTGGGGGCTTTTTTGTTTTTTGTTTTTTGCTTTTTTCTTTTTGGTTGTTTTGGTACCAGGAATTGAACACAGGACCTCACTCTTGCCAGGTAGGCTGTATGCCACTTGCTATGTCCTCGGCCTCTATTTAAGTTTGGAGGAACTGTCAAATTGCTTTCCAAGGTAGCAGCACCATTTTGCACCCTCATCAGCAATGTATGAAGGTACCAACTTTTCCAGCTAATGTGAGCTTCACTACTGTTACCTTTTTTGTTATGGCCATCCCTAGTTGGTGTGATGTGGTATCGCACTGCAGTTTTAATCTGTGTTCCCCTAGTGACTAATGGTGTTAAACCTTTCCTCTTGTGTTAAGTAGTTTATCTGCATATTTTCTTTGGAGAAATGTCATAAAAATTCTTTGTCCACTTTTTTTTTAAATTTTTAAATTTTATTTTAAAAGGGAGTAAAATTAAACACAACAAAACAGAACAGAATGGGACATAAGACAGCATAAATTTCAAAGCAAGACAACCAGAGACCTTCACTATCTGTCATATTGTCTCTTGTTTTCTTCCAAATGGTTGTCCTGATCTTGGCATATGGAGAGCTCATACTAAATAACATAGTCAATCTTTTCACAAGATGTGTAGTTCACTGGCTCCCACTTGCTAGGCAGGGGGGAGGGGGGACATGGGATGGGGGACAGGGTGACATGAGATGTCTGATTCTCAGCCCACACGCAGGCAGGATCACAGTTGCCCCCCAGAGATGGGAAGAGTTCCCTGTTCTCTCGGCACCCCGAGTCAACCACACAGTGCAGGTCCCGACGTGCCAGGGTCTCTCTCCTTCAGGCCGCTGAAAGTCTTCCACACTCTCAGTTGCCCCTCAGAGAAGGGGAAGAGCTCCTTGTTCTCCTGGCACCCCGAGTCAACCTGGTGCAGGTCCCGAGGCACCAGGGTCTCTCCCCTGCAGGCCCCCTAAAGTCTGCCATACTCACCTGCTATTTCTTTCTGATGAATTGACCATTCCATTTCCAAAGTTCTGAAATGGCCAACATACCACAGAAAGAATTCTCTTTAGGCTCCTGTTTGAAACCAGCAGCTACAGCGATCTGCTGGCCTTGTCTCAGGGCCATTTTGTCCACTTTTAAATTGAATCATCGGTGTTTGTATTGTTAAGCACTAAGAGCTCTTTGTATATTCCAGTTACTAGTCCTTTTCCAAATATTTAATATATAATTCCAAATATTTTCTAGTATTCTGCAGATTGTTGCTTTTCTTCTTTTTATTTTGAGATGAGGTCTTGCTCTATAGCTCAGGCTGGCCTAGAGGCTGCCGAGATCCTCCTGCCTCAGCCACTGTAGTGCTAGGATCACAGGTTTGTGCCACCACGCCTGGCTCACATCTCTTTAAATGGGTTTTGTTGGCAACCTAGGGTGATAATAAAAGGAGAAGGCCAGAAATATCCTGTCGTTTGCTTTTTTGTTTTTATTTTTCAGGGGCAGGGGTCTCACCATGTTGCCCAGGCCCTGAATTTCTGGGCTCAATCAATTCTCTTTCCTCAGTCTCTGGAGCAGATGGGAATGCATATGCGTGCCTCATTGCCTGACATTTTCATTGCTTAGGGAAGGAGAAACATATATTGTTTATGTCCGATGGGCCTGATCCAGTGAGAATCAAAAATTAATAGCGTAGGAAAATTAATAACGTAGGAAAGGGGAGACATAATTGGTAGAGTGGGGTCCTTGTGTAGGTCAAGGGACGGGACTGATGACCAAGTGGAAAGTTGCGCACACGAGGTCATCTGTGGAAAGACAGGAGAGGCAGTATGGCTGATGAGTTCTAGCGTCTGGGTTTCATCTCCGTGGGAAGGAGAAAGCGACAACTCCGAATTGACAGTGAGGATGGAGCAGGGCCCGGGAGACCTGGAGACCAGGTGGAAGAGGTCAAGGGGTGCACAAGCGCAGTAGAGCGGGACAGCTCTTGTCACTCTGTGTCTGGCGTACACACGAGGCCTGTGCTCTTGAAATCTAAGCTCAGTTTAGACACTGCTTCTTCCAGAAAGTCTCCTGACCCAGTCTAGGTCACACTCCTCCCTTACAACACTGACCAAATGTCAACTCCACCATTTAGTTCTTTAATCCGAATATCCCTCATTAAAAAGGTAAACCCTACGAGGTGCGCAGAGCTGTCCGTGGCGTCGTTGCATCTTAACACCTGGGCTCTTGGGCAAAGTAGTGTCTCGACCTGTAATCATTACAGAGTTGGGAAAAGTCTTAGAAGTGCCCGGGGTGACTGTTAGCCCTGATTTCTGAAGTAGCCCCTCCCTCATCCCTGGATCCTAATGGAGTGCTTACCCCTCCCCCAGCGCCGCTGCCTTCACATCACCTACCCTCACCCGCACCCCATCCGTCCTTCCCCATCCACCTCCACCCACCACCCACGCTCCAGCCTCCCACCCCCCACTCTCAGATCCCCCGCCCCCAGCACCCAGCAGCACAGATTCTGTGGCCTTAAGGGTTGGGTAGAAGCCGAAGCGGGCGGTGATTGGTAGTTTATTCTAACAGGGTAGGATGACCTCATCCTCAACCAATGGCAAAGCTTCGCTGCGCCGGGCCCCGCCCCTGTCCAGAGGGCCAAGGCGGCGGTCTGCGGAGCACGCTAGCCCGCCGGCCGCTGGCGGCCGGCGAGGTCCGGCCGATGCCCGGAGCGCCAGGCTCTGACGGGGGACAGTGTTTGCTCAGTTCCTCCTCCATCTTCTCAGGTGAGGAGCCCTCTTTCTCACAGTCCCAGACCGGCTTGCGTCGGCCCTTACCCACCAGACGGTGCACCTTGCGTGCGGGGCAATGGAGGCTGCACGAGCCGCTTTCGGAGCCCGAGGCGTGACTGAGGCCTCTGACCGCAAGAGCTGGGCCTGACTCGTGCCTGGGTGCGTCTGAGCACAGGCCTTGGGGCTCCGTGTCCTCTTGGGGTGGGTCGATCGGGGAGGGCCGGCCTCCCTCCACCTGCTGGCTGCATCCTGGCCGGTGCTGAGCTCCGCGCTGTCTTGGGATGAGGTTTCCTCCACACCTTCCTTTCATCAGTTCGTGCCTCGACCACAGAGGCCTGGGCTTGGGAGGCCCTGGCTTGCGCCTCCCCAGTAGCTGACTGTGAAGCAGCAACGAGGTGCGAGCCCCTTCCTCTTTACAGCCACTGCCCTAATCCTTTTGGCCATCTGTGGCACACACTGCTGAGGGCGGAGCCTCTCAGAGACGGGGCATGGAGGACAGAGCCGTTCCCTCCCAAAGGGCTGGGTCACTCTGCACTCCTGTATCTAACTCCACCGAAGGTGGCGCTGAATCTGCCAGTCACTCTCCTCGAAGGCCCAGCTCTCTGGCAGCTCCAGGGTTGGGGGTTGGGGGTCCTCAATCGCAGATCGCGCAGACATCAGGACCAAGGGGAACGAATCAAAGCTGGGAGAGGTGCCACTGGGCTGAACCCAAAAGATTAAATTAATTTCCCACCGGAGGAACAAGGACGGGGAACCGGAAAGGGGGCGATGTGAGAAATGGCCTTTGATCCCAGAGTGTGGCTTCCATTCCCTCACTGGGTACTAGACCCAGGGTTTGCTCTGGATCACATTATCTCCCCCGAGCTCTCCAGTGCTAAGCCTGCAGCATGTACTCAGGAAATCCTTGTTGAATTAAATTTAAAAGGGAAGGAAAACAGAGCCCTACCCTGTGCTATTTAGTCATCTGCCTTAGGAAGGATCTGGCTCACTGAATGGACCTACCCACATCAGCTCTGAATCCTCCAGTCTTTGGAGAAGAACTATAGTTTCCCAACTTTCTGTGAGGAAACCAGGCTGCAGGCAGAGTTGGGGCTCCCAGCTGGGGTCTCTCTGATGCATTTGCTTGTTCCAGATCCCAGCCAACCACTGGGTAGCCATGAGCCTGGTGGCCTGTGAATGCCTGCCTAACTCAGGCCCGGAGCCTGAGCTCTGCTCACGACCACGGTCTCAGGCCTGTACTTACCTGGAGCAGATTCGCAGCCGCGTGGCTGCAGGGGCAGCAGACATGACCAAGTGTGACTACCTGGTGGACGCAGCCACACAGATCCGGCTGGCCCTGGAGCGTGATGTTAGTGAGGATTACGAGGCAGCCTTTAACCACTACCAGAATGGCGTGGATGTGCTGCTCCGTGGCGTACACGGTGAGAACCAGGGCTGGGGACAGGTGGGAAAGGGCCAGTGCGGGGCTTGCTCTGTCATTTGCCAGTGGTGTCCTCTGTCTGTCCATACCGATGGGGGGCAGCATGCTAGGACAGTGATAACTAGCACTTACTGAGTAGCTCCTGTATGCCAGGCATTGGTCCTCACAAAAATAGAAACTATTATTGTTGCATGTAGTTGCAAAGATATAGGAACTTGTTTGTTTTTTCTTTTTTTGTTTGTTTGTTTGTTTTTGAGCCTGGGTCTTCGTTGCCCAAGTTGGTCTAGAAATGCTAGGTTTAAATGATCCTCCTGCCTTAGCCTCTTGAGTGCTGGGAATATAGACATGCACCACTATGCCCATCAGGAACCATTTTTTGATACTCATTTTCCAGACTGGAAACAAAAAAAGAGGCAAGGGACAGTTAAATTAGCTTGTTCAACACTCCACAGCTAGCAGGGACATGGTAGGCGTTGGATTAGCTTTGGCAACTTTGGCTTCTGGTGCCTACTATATTTGACTGTCCTAGGACCTGGGCTGGGCTGCTGTCCCCTGGGAGTTGGGAGTTATGGGGTTAGGTGGGTGACTGATGAGTCGGTAATGACCAACTCATTAGGTAGGAAGAGCAGTGAGGAGAAGTGAAGGAAGGGGAGAGGGAAACTGAGGCCAGGTTGGGCCATCATGGGACATTTTCTGGAAGTGCAAATGAACATGTGTGCTACAGAACAGAGGATGGATTGTCCAGCAGAGGCCTGACTATGTTCCAGAGAGAAGGGCAGGCTGCCCGGCCCTGCAGGAAGAAGTGAAGCCTGTTCTGCAGAGTGAGGCGTTGCCTTGCTGGGGGAGAGGCGTGTGCCGAGGCCACTTTGAGACCCCTGAGGGCCTTGTGGCTGGGCTGCAGTAGGAGGTGGCCCAACTTATCCCTCCTAGAGCTGCGGAAGAGACCCCTCCAAGTCTGGGCCTGTGCAGTGGGTCCCTTTGCCTTCTGACATGGTCTCCACCCTGGCCTTTTTGACATGGCTTCTAGGAGCCAGTGCTCTCTAGAAGTCTGCATCTTCCTTTCTAAAAAAAAAAATAACAAAACTGGGCATGAAAATCTCTGCCCTGCCCCTTCCCAATGGCGTGACATCATGACGAGCTGTCTACCCCTTGGCATAACACCAGGGTGAGAGGGCATTCGGCAAGGTGATGGGTACTAGCTGTGAAGTGCAGTTAGCTGAGGGGTGACCTTGGTTCCCAGCCTCTTCTTCCTCCTTCCCTGCCAGAGACTGGGAACAGAATCTGCAGAAGCAGTCTTAGAGTCGTCTGCTGTGGAGAGCAGAGGGTGGGTGATGGGAGCTGGCATCTCAGCCCTTGGCCAAGGCCAGGGTTGGGCCAGGTTGGTTGTTCCTGACCTTCATCCCCCACAGTTGACCCCAACAAGGAGCGGCGCGAGGCAGTAAAGCTGAAAATTACCAAGTACCTGCGGCGGGCCGAGGAGATCTTCAACTGCCACCTGCAGCGGAGGCTGGGTAGCGGGTGCAGCCCTGATGCGGTGAGGGCGCCCTCTGAGCAAACAGCCTGAGGAAGAGAGGGCTGTGAAGAGAGAGCCCTCCTCGCGGGGCGGTTAACGGCAGCTAGGGAGAGCTAAGTCGGCTGTCCTCTTCGGGGTCCTCTCTTCTAGGCCCTCACATTTCATTAACTCTGACACCTCACTGAATCACCCCCATTTTTGCCTCAGAGTCCTCGCCACATGCACACCCCAACACGGCTTCCACAGTATGCACTCACACTCACTGAAAGCTTCTGATTCTGCTCCTGTTATAAATGGGCAGCTTTACATTTGGAGCACATGCGTGCTTGTGAATGGGTGGATACACGTGTGCCCAGGACCCTCTGCAGGTGGCTTTTCCTAACCCAATGGGCAGGTGACAGGGGTTCACAATGCACACACACTTCCCAGCATGTGCAGGCTTGCACACATGCCCTGAGCTTGCAGTGTCTCTTAGGCTGCCTTTTTCCAAGGCAGGTGGCTTGGTGTCCGAGGCATGTTCCCTGAGCCCCCATTTCCCACCCCTTACCCTTGAAACATTCTGTCTGCTGTGGATGGGGCCTTTGAGAGGGGCCTTCTAAAGTCCCCAGAACTTCCTGGGCCTTGGGGGACTGGGTTAGGGCTGAGCGAAGATGCCGCCTGGCTGCCCTGGACCAGCGTGGGCCAGCTCCTCACTCTGGCCTCATGTCTGAAGTGAGGACTGCCTGCAACCCTACTGCTCTCCTGGTGGCCCAAAGCCTCGGCCTACAGCCCCACGAGGCAGCCCGGGATGACGGGTGCTTGGGCCTGAGGCTGCCTGTGGCCTTGTCTCCCACCTCTGCAGGGGTTCAGCAGCCTGCGGCTCCGGCCCATCCGCACACTGAGCTCTGCCCTGGAGCAGCTGAGGGGCTGCCGCGTGGTTGGGGTCATCGACAAGGTGAGTGCATGGAGGCCTGTGTCGTCGTGGGAGACATGGTGTGATGGAAAGGGGATTGTAGCAACTGTCGGTAGTCCTTCAGGGGGCAGCGGGCTAATCAGAGGAGAGCAGCCACCTCTCCCACCCCCACCCCAGCACGCCCCAGTCAGGTTCCGGAGAGCCAAATGTGGGAATGAGAAGAGACAGACAGCTCCCCTCCCCATCCTCCACTCAGACACAGAAAACCCAAAGAAACCACGGGAGAAGCTGTGCCCAGGGCATCCTGCCAGTTCCTGCTGCCCTGCCCACTCCCACTGCCCACAGGCCCCCGCCCTGCACTCACTGTGTGACCCAGCGCTGCAGCCCAGAGTTTTCCCACCACGCACAGCCGAACACTTCCTGCGGCGGGAATGTGCTCATCTCCAGAAACCTGTCCTCCAGGGGAGGGAGACAGGGCCACAGGCAGCCTCAGGCCAAAGCCCCCCTCACCTCTGGCTGCCTTGTGGTGCTATGGGAAGGGGCTTTGGGCTGCCAGAGGAGCAGTGGGCATCCAGACAGGCTTGTTCTCAGAAATGAGGCCAGGGTGAGGAGTTGGCTTTGGCTGGTGGGATCCCACACTGGTCCAGGGCAGCCAGGCTGACCTCTTCCTGGCCTGCATCGTCCAGGGCTGTGGCAACTCTGCTGTTTCTTCTCTGGCACCTCACACTCATCCTGACCCATCTTGTATCCTTTCCCTTAATTCAGAGCAGACGGGAAGATGTATGATATCCTAGTCGTACCTGGGGAGCGCTCATTGCTAAAGCAGAGAATCAGAGGGACAAACACGTCAAATGAGAACCGACACAGTGTTGGATTTTCATCTGCCTGCAACTGAGGGCTCCCTGGGCAGTCCCTGAAGTAGTTCTCCAAATTGGCCATTTGTCACCGCCCCCTGGAAAGCTTCCCTGAAATACAGATGACTGGACTCTACCCCAGACTTGTGGAGTCACTATCTCTAGGGTTGAGCCCAGGAATCTAATAAAACACCTGTCAGATGGCTTTGGTGGATCTGGGGCTCCATAGAGAAAAGGAGACCAATATGTGTTCCCCGTGTGAGAGAGTGGGGTGCTACTCAAAGGGTAGTGCACAGTGTGGCTGTGGGCCCATCCCCCACTGCTGTGAGTTTTGGTTTCCTGTAAAGTGGGGCGGAACTTCTCCTAATGAAAAGAGATAATGAAATAATTTTGGGGAAAGGCCTGGCCCATGCTAAAACATTGACTGCATGTTCGACGGCTCAGTGTGGTGACAAAAGTGAGCGGGGAAGTGCAGGTTCCCGTCCCAGGCTGAGCTCTGGCTGCTTCTCACAGGCCCCTGGAACAGGCCCCAGGCTGTCGGGAAGGCCGGCCAGCTCCCATCTGCTGCAGTGTGGCCAGGGCCGCTCCCATGGACAGGCTGGGAAGGGGACAGACAGCATTCCCTGAGTGAGACCCCTGAGCACTGGTGTTAGAAGGGGCTTCTGCATTGAATAAGTTTGAGCAACAGTGAGTTAAAATTACATCTTTTTTTACTTTTTAAATTATAGGAGTTCTCAGAACTTTTAGATCCATATATACTCTGGGAATCTCATCGAGGGAGGTCTGTGGTGCAAAATTCCCCAAATTTGTTTAACCCCAGGACACACATTTGAAACACCCATTACTCAGAGGCTTGTGTAGATAGAGGAAAGCGCTAGTGAAAGCCGTACCTAAAGAGCCTGTCTTTAGGTTGCCCCATTTTCTCCCCCCGCCATGCTCATGTGGACCCCAGCTCCCTTCTGAGATCCTGTTTCCTTTTCCTGTGTCATGCCCAAGCTAGAAACAGCACTTCCCTAAATTAGGAAATGTGCTAGGGCCACTGACCCTGTTCTGTTCTCTTCTTACTTTTTCTTGTACAGGGTATTGGATCCAGTGCCTGCGCACTGACCTACATCCCCAGCCCTTTTTACTTATAAAATTTATTTGAGACAGGGTCTCCTGAGTTGCCCAGACTAGGCAGGAACTTGTGATCCTGCCTCAGCCCCGGAGAGTGCTAGGATTATAGATATGTACCACTATACCCGACTCACTGGCTCTACTCTGTGTCTGCCCCAGGCAGATAGAGGCAGCAGCCCACTGCTGGCCAGAGGCCTCCCTTAGGCCCAGGAGGGAGAACAGGGCTTGCTCGGGACAGTCTGTTATCCAGCTGTTGAGCTTGGCTGGCCTGGATGCTAAGTCTCTAGGGTCTGAAGAGATTCTCCCAGGGGCAGGGGCAGCACGGAGCAGGAAGCTGAATGGGTCAAGTTGATAGCAGACCAGATAGCCAGAAGTGTGTCCTCGGGGAGCCTGGGGGCCTGAAAGATGTCACCCCATTTCTGCTGAGCCTCTTCCAGGAGCCAGGCTCTGAGTTGGACAAGAGGAAGAAAAAAAGTCATCCAAGTTATTTCTTGTTTTTATTTTTTGGCTCAAACACAAAGGTGCTTTTTTGGTTTTGTTACCAACATTTTAAAATGTGCAAATTTTATATAAAATTCCAGATTTTTGGCTTTTTTTAAAAAATCAGATTTGGAAATGCAGGGTTTGCATTCCCATGTCACAGCAGGGGTTTGAGGAGGGGCTGCCTGTTTCAGAGGGAACACAGCCTCCCTTTCTTACTGGTCTCTTCCTGGCTCCATCCACCCACCTTGTCCTGCCCTCAAGGCCTCTTAAGTTTGTGAACCTGTTTGAAGCCTTTTTTTTTTTTTTTTGGTACCGAAGATTGAATTTATGACCTAGTGCTTGCCAGGCAAGCACTTGTGCCGCTGAGCTAAATCCCTGGTCCTATTTGAAGCTTTTGAACTTGTTTGCACTATGAGAGATTTCTCCTAGGGATTAGACAATTTGGACATCTTTAAAGAAAAGGTTTTACTGTGTTTCACCAAAATTTTAAATGTCTCTGAGTCTCAACAACTTAGTAGGCTTCTTTAAAAAAAAAAAAATGTTACCTTTTTTTAAAAAGATGAGCACTGGGCATGGTGGTGCACACTTGTAATCCCAGCATTCGTGAGGCTGAAGCAGGAAGATCACTTGGAGCCTGGGCTACAAAGTAAGCTCAAGGCAAGCTTGAACTGCGTAGTGAGACCGTGTGTGTGTGTGTGTGTGTGTGTGTGTGTGTGTGTGACAATAAATAAGTAGGTGTAAATATAAGGCTCACCTAACAATTTGTGACACCTGTTGTCACTTAGGGAACGTTAAGTTCTCACAGCCACTGTGGGGATAAGAAGTTTTATGCTGTGCTGTCAGATACAGCTGTTACTGATCACATAAGACTTTGCATTAATAGTATTCTGTGGAAGCGGGATGTGGTGGCACATGCCTGTAATCCCAGCACTCGGGAAGCTGAGACAAGAGGATCACTGTGAGATGGAGGTTGGCCTGTGCTACACAGTGAGACCCTTTGTTCAAAAAAAAAAAAAATCTGTGTCTCAGTTGCGTTAGCCACATTTCAGGGGCTCAATAGCCACGTGAGTTACCCTTGATCTTAGCCAAGGCCAAAAAGCGATGCCACGTGAAGCTAAGAACAATGCATGAATACATTTTTTTTTACTGAGGCAGAAAGGTCTGTTGGATGGTGCTACATTTTAATAACTGTCTTACAGGCAATGAAGCTGAGGTTCATGGAGGTCAAGTACTAGGTAATGTTTGGCCTCCAAGCAATTAAGCAAAAGTTTTTTTGTTTAGTTGCATTAATAGGAAAATGCCCCTCTGCTGCTCTTTTGAGACATAATGAAGAAAAGGGAGTTGGAAACTCAAAACAAAACAAAACAAAACAAAACTCACCACCGTACCTGACTCCGAGACAATCACTGTCAGTGTTTTGATCTAATTCCTTCTAAGTAAATAGTTAGGTTTTAATGTATTTTTAAAACACAGTTCTTTTGATGTCAAGTATTTCTGGCTTCCACTGCTGGTTTTTGGAGTGTAAATCAGAGGGTTTTGCTCAGGACAAGGTAGTGGGGAATCCCACTTGGCAAGAGATGGTGGGGAATTATCTGGGGTGTTAGGACTTGTGGGAAACTCTGTTCTCTGAAATGACCCTACCGTTTTCTGTCTTTCCTTTTCAAACATTGCACAAGTGTGGTCAAGGAGCCAAGGCCAGGCTGGGCTCATCGCTGGTGATGGAGGGGAGACCTCTGGTGGTTGTAAGAAACATGCCAGAAGGCCAGGTGCTCATGAAGTCTGTTACTGCTTTCCTTTTACTGATAGGGAAACAGGCCCTGAGGGAAGGCACTTGCCAAGGTCACCTCGTTGTGCCCCAGTTGCAGTGAAGTGGGCTATGCTTGGGGATCAGCCTCACTACCCTCTTTTCAGCAGTGGGACCAAAAGCAGGCAGCATCACCCCTCAGAACCTCAATTTCTTTTTCAATACAATAGGGTTGTGGGAATAAAATAAATTGTAAATTTATTTTAAATTGTAAATTTATTTTAAATTATTTTAATTGTAAATTGCTTGGCCCAGAGTAAGCACTTTACAGCCAATGTTGGTTCCTTCTCCAATGATCTTGGAGATAATTGCTATGTATGAGGAGGGTTTATATTTGAATTATCTGCTTTAGTCAATCTCCCCTCCCCTTTGGCCCTGAAGGAAGAACTGCTATGACCCTTTTTTGCAGTTAAGAGCATCAGGGTTCCAAGGGTGACTTGGCAAGCCGTCCCATCCTCACCACCTCTGGGCTTACACAGGGTTCTCCCACTTGTGCCTCAACAAACCAATAACAGAGGGAAGGGGGGGTTCATAACTCATGTCTGGTGGACGAGAAAATCAGTTCACTTACACAAACTTGAAACCTAGTGCCCTTTTCTCTGTCTCAACCCTAGACTGCGGTCTTCACCACTGTCCAGTGGCCTGGCCTCAGGGCCTGGCTCCCACTCCCCACCAGGGCAGGGCAAGACAGGCCTGCAGCCCGGTAGTCCCAGAAAACACCAGGACGCTGTCTTCCTTCCCATGCCCTGCATCTGGCTGCATCCTCTGCCTTCTGCCCAGACACACCTGTGTGCCTCCCTTACCACTTCCTACAGCTGGGCCCAGCCCTGCCTTCCCAGATGAGTCAAGGGTCCAACTCCAGACCAAGCCCTGACAAGCAAAAGGAAGACCAGTGACTGTAACCAAAACCAGCATGAGAAGATGGTTGGCTGCTCCCTCTAGATGCCTGCCTGCAGAAAGGGATGAATGATTGAGACAAGTTCTTGCTATGTTGCCCAGGCTAGCCTTGGATTCCTAGGCTCAAGTGATCCTTCTGGAGTAGCTGGCACACAACCACCACTGGAGGAAGTGGCACTGGGCTGAGACCTGCAGGTCTAGCAGGGGAAGATGTTGGCTTGGGAGCAGGGCTGTACTCTGCCCTAGCCCAGGAATGACTCAGCCTAGTAGAAGAGCCAGGAAATTAGCATGTGCCTTGACTCCTGCCTTCTGGACTTATTTTGACAGGTGCAGCTGGTCCAGGATCCAGCAACTGGAGGGACATTCGTGGTGAAGGCAGGTGCCACCCAGCTCCCGCCATGCTACATTCCCCCCGGGACTTTCTCAAGGGAACTCCTTCCCCAGAATGTGCATCCACGTGGCCTCCAAATCCCGCAGCTGCTTATTCTGACTCTGAGCAGGACACACGGATGCACACACACCTACCTGACTGGGAGGGTGGAGGACCTGGATTCCACGGGGTGGGGGTGGGGGTGAGGGTCAGGGCCAGGCCAGGAATTGGTGGGAGCGGTTGCTCTTCACAGTGCCACCTCACAGTGCCACCTCTTATCCGGAGGCACCTGAAGCCAGGGCTAGGATGTCCCCTAGGAGCAGCGGCCTCTGGCCTGGTCACAGCTGATCTGCCTGGCTTGTCCCCTCCCAGAGTCTGCCTAGGTGCCATGTAGCGAGCCGGGAGAGGCTGACTGTCATCCCGCACGGGGTTCCCTACATGACGAAGCTGCTGCGGTACTTCGTGAGTGAGGACTCCATCTTCTTGCACCTGGAGCATGTGCAAGGTGAGCGAGCTGAGAGACCTCTGTCAGCTCCTCAGGCCTCTAAAACACTGAGCCCCAGGAGGGGGGTGACTTGGACCAGATGTGCAGCACAGACTGGGGACCCAGTCTTTCTGGAGGCTGGTGGCAGGACCAGGCTGTCATGGGCCTGTGTGGTGCCAAGGGAGCAGGTGAGGATGTCTACACCTGTGCAGGCAAGAGCATCTATATGGTTGTCCCTTTTCACCATTTCTTCTAGTCTTGGCTCTTTTCATTTTTCTGGCTTGTGTTCATCTTCAAAGGGGCTACGCAACAAAGAGGTAGTAACTGAAGCTGTAAGGACAAGAAATGGGCCATGTAGCAGATAGTTACGATTGCAGTGGTTTATTTTTTTAAATGAGGGACAACTTTGGGTTATGAATAGAGTAACTGTAGGTTCCTTGCCTGTCCTTTTTGTTATGCCATCCTCCCTAAAAAGAAAAAGAAATGTGAATACTGGAGAATTCACCTCCCAAACCAAGGCCATTAACTATAAATGCTTCACATCTCCCTGGTGGTTCAGCATGTGGGATGCAGGCTGTGAGGCCTCTATAGGTGGGTTGAAAGGAAGGAAGTGGGTGTTTGAGGCAGAAGGGTGAAAAGTGGCCAAGGTGAGGAAGCTGAGCAAGGCAGGACCCCTGGAAGGCACAGGAGCCATGCCCAAGATGGAAGGGAAGTCAGAGTGGGGCTGGTCCTGGTATCTACACACTTCTCTTTTCCCATGTGTTCTGTCTTCCTGGCCCAGGAGGCACTCTTTGGTCCCATCTGCTCTCCCAGGCACGCTCCCAGCACTCTGGCCTCAGGTCTGGCTCCACTCAGAAGATGGGTGCCCAGCTCAACACCTGCCTCAGCCTCCTGACCTCAGCACGGCTTCCCCAATCGTGCAGGACCATCGTGCAGGACATAATCCCTCTGGGGCATCCTCGGACTTCTCAGAGCCTTCCCCCATCCACCCCAGCTGGGGACACCCTGTCCCGCAGGTCCCAGAGAGAGCCTGAAAGTGAATCCATAGCCAGGACCAGCACTTCCTGCTCCTCGGAGCTCACAAAAGCACCAAGTGGCCCCTTGCACCTGCAAGCCAGGCGGGCTGGCCAGGGTGCAGCTCCTGGGCCCCCTTGGGTTCGCGAGGGGGCCAGCCGGGTGCTGGGGGGCTGTGGCCGAGGCAGAGGTCACAGCTATCCAGCAGTGGACAGGTCCAGCCTGACATGTGGCTGGGCTGTCTGGAGTGTGAGGGAGGAGCAGGTGAAGCAGTGGGCGGCTGAGATGCTGTTGGCACTGGAGGCGCTACATGAGCAGGGGGTGCTATGCCGGGACCTTAACCCCCGGAACTTGCTCCTGGATCAGGCAGGTAGGACCCTGGCCACACTGCCCCTGCCTGGGAAGCCCCCTAATCAAAGGGGCCTCTGAGGTTACATGCTGCTTCCCCCTGCCTCCATCTGACCTTTCACACAGAATTCTACCTGTGTCTGGCAGCCTTTGTCCCCCATGTCTAAAGCAGTAGCTCGTAGGAACACCCCCTGATCTTTGGGTTCCCACGGTCATGCTCTTAGGGAGATTCTGCCAACACAGCCCTTAGCTCCTGCCCCTTTCACTGTGCAGGGGAAGCCCTGCAGCGGCCTCCCCCACACCAGCTGCTCAGTGATGCTCTCCTCATCCTTTGTCCCCCTCACTCTCCCTGCTCACACTGGACGAGAAGGTCACATCCGGCTCACATATTTTGGTCAGTGGTCAGAAGTGGAGCCCCAGATTTGCAGAGAGGCTGTGGACCATCTATACAGTGCCCCAGGCAAGAAGGGGTCCCTAGATCTTGGGTGCCTTTGTGTGGGTTGAGCCTGGGGGCTGAGCATGACAGGGAGGGTGGTAGCTGAGGAGACTGGAGAGGGCCCTTGGGTGAAGCAGGGCTGTGTGTTCTTGCCCCTGCAGAGGTGGGTGGGATCGCTGAGCTGACTGAAGCCTGTGACTGGTGGAGCTTTGGCGCGATACTGTATGAACTGCTGACAGGAATGGTGAGTAGCTGGGCAGGGTGTAGAGCCCTGGTGGCTGCCGCTCAGTGTGGGATGGAAAGGTTTAGTCTACTTAGTGTCTGGGCAGAAGCTGCTTGGCTCTTTAAGACCTGGTCCTTGGGGTGGGTGTCCTGCTAGCCCACAAACCATGGGCCACTAGAGTGTACAGAAGTCATTCCCAGCAAGCCACAGGCACACTTAGTGCACTCGCCACCCTAAGAGCTACAGTTAATGAGACTCAGCTTTTGTGAAAGAACTGAGATAGCCAGGAAAGGTTTCTAGAAAAAGAGCACCTGGGCCTAGGTTTAGACAGGCTAACACCTGATACAGCCCTGTTTGCTTGGAAGTCCCCCAGCTCATCCCCCAAACCTCCCCCACCCTCACTGCTCACTCCTTCCATCCCTGCCCTTTGAGGCTGTAGCCCCCAGATCTTAGCTATAAGAGAAAGCAGCTGCCCTGTCCAGAGCTCCAGCTCCCCTGCACTTTCCTGCTCAAGGGACAGCTCTGACTTCTGTCTTCCATATGGATGAACTCAGCAGTGCATCTGGGGCCAGTTAGGCTGGGAAGCAAGGGACTGGCAAAACTGCATTTGAGCAGCAAACACACAGGATGCATGAGGTGTGACCTGATGTCCAGGTCTGACCAGTCCCTCCTTGCTCCCTGATTTTGTCCTGTTCCCAGGGCCCTGAATGACCTTCCTGACCTGCTCTCTCCAAGTTGCACTTTGGGGTGTGCAATGGTCTTTCTTCTCTTGCTATCGCCCATGGCACAAGGACAGCATGCCTGGCTTGCTGTCAAATGAGTAACAGCCCATGGAGGCTTTAAGGAGACAAATTTCAGTGCTGTTCCCAAGAGCCTGCCCTGACAGAAACCCACAATCCATGCTTCTAACAAGCTCACAGCCAGGGGACCCTCGACCTTGGTTCAAACCCTGAACTCAGCACAAGCCCCTTCTCCTCCGAGGCTGCCTGTCTTTAATGTGTATGACAGGGATCCGGTCAGTCTAGCATGCAATAGATCCTAAGCAAAAGGCAGCTACAGACATCATACCTGTGGAATATGACCCAAGAGCAGGGAAACGCTTCTTGGGTTGCCTCCTGAGAGGCCCTCCTTGTGTCCTCCCAGGCACTGTCCCAGAGCCACCCCTCAGGATTCCAGGCCCACACCCATCTCCAGCTGCCAGAGGGGCTCAGTCACCCAGCAGCCTCACTGCTGAATGAGGTGAGCTACAGCCTGGCCTAGAGGCAACTTCCTGGCCGGTGGGCAGCGGGGTGAGTGGACAGAATCCCCACAAGCATGTGTGTGAGCTATGGGTGCTAAGTAGATGCCAAAGGGCAATAGGCTTTCTGTAAGTTGGAACCCAGCCACCACCAATGTCTCCCTACAAACGGGTCTGTGGGTGGGGGTGGCAGGAGTGGGTCCTTGGAGATGGGCCCCTTCTGTCAGGGGGGGTAGAGGCCTGGGGGAGCTGATCCACCTCTCCCTGCAGCTGCTGCAGTTTGATCCCCTGAGGCGCCTGGGGGCCAGAGGAGGTGGTGTCAGCAAACTCAAGTCCCACCCCTTTTTCAGTACTATCCTGTGGAGCAGACTGGCAGGGTAAGAGGGGCAGAGTGGGCAATGGAAAACCGCTGGCCTAGCCTGTATTTCCTCCGTCTCCGCCTATTACCCAGGGCTGGGCCCTCTGCTCAGTGAGCTTCAGGCCAAGGATGTAGGGCCTTTCCTGCTCGACTCCCTGTTTGGGCCTCAGAAGCAATTATTGCCATCGCTCCAGAAGGGCCATCCACGGAGAAGCTGCAAGGGACAGCAAGGCTCACCCTTTCCATCCATGTCAACAGACACCTGTTGAGCACATACCCAGCACCTTTAACACAGACCTACCGTGCTCACGGTACGCTTTCCATCGCACAGCCCTGAACTGACCACCTGCTGAGCCTACCTCAAGGTTTTGTGACACTCACTGCCACTTGCGACATCTCTGGAGACTCATCTCAGGTCACTGATCCACTGGCTCAGTGGACCCAAACTAGCTGTCCTGTTGTGAGAGTGGGCTGCTCCCCAGAGCTTTCTGCAGGGGGTGGGGGGATGATGCACTCTCCACTCCTGCCTTGTGATTTCAGGTTTCAGATAGCAAAAAGGGGGAGGGGGAAAGAAAGGCACAGTTCTGCCACTGAGCTCAAGTTCAAAGAAAATAAAGAGCTTCCTCAGCCAGCCCACCTGTCAGGGGAGCCCGTCCCATGGGTCTGAAAGGGGTGAAGTAGCTAAGGCAGGTCGTGCCCATCAGGATTTCCTTCTCAGGAGTTGGTTCTCTTCAGCTTTCCACACTTGGGTCATGAAAGTCTACTCAATTCACTGCCCACTGTGACTTCACTCTTTTAGAATGAGAAACCACAAAACACCTAGAATGATTACTCTGTCAGAAGCAAGATGCTTCTGGTCTCTGAAGAAGTGGGGTAAGTGAATACCTCAAAGACAACTCCTCCCAGGTTTGAAGGCTCCTCTCAGGACTCACCCCGTCACTTCACATCTCTGGCCTACCTCCTTCCTACCAATCTCCATCACCACCAGGTGGAGCCTCTGACACAAGTCACGCCAGGCTCTGAAAGCCAACTCTTGAGCCACACCAACCGTGAGGAGAGGACAGAAAGCACAGCCTGCAGCCAACTCCCTTTGGTCTGTGTCCTGGCTGTCCCTAGGGCTTGCCCATCCCTCAATAAAACCCGCTCTTCCTGTGATGTACTTGCATCGTCAATGCAGGGAGTTACCAGCCTGAAGGAACTGATGCAAGGCCCCTTAAAAGTGTTGCAGAGTGAGCCTGGGGCCTACACAGCCGACTTGGGAAGTGGTCACCACCAGGTGGTGGGGTACTGGGCTTGATGGGAAATAAGAGGAAGCAGCCAGGGATGATGGCACACGCCTGTAATCTCAGCATTTGGGAGGCCAAGGCAGGATTGCTAAATTTGAGGTCAGCCTGAACTACAGAACAAGACATGGCCTCAAACACAAAACAAAAAACAGGAAGAATGAGGGTGCCTAGGTGAGACTAGTTTAATCTTCACAGTGACTCCTCAGGAGATGGTAGCTACTGAGCAAACTGAGCCTCTGACAGCCTGCTGCAGCCAGCCTCCAATCTGTTCCTCCTACTTACGATCCTCCCAATTCAGGCCAGGCCACTGCCAACCCCGGCTTCATGAAGTGAAGCATCATCCAGCCAAGACGCTGCCCATCTGGCTCTTTACTGGGCCCTCAGTTTAGAATACTGTTGGCTCAGGCCTGGCCAGATTAGACTGACCTTTCAAGAAAATGAGGCTACTCTGGTTTACTAGAAGAATTTACGCTCTGACACCAAGGCCTAGACCTGACAGACAATTCAAAAGCTCTTTTCGTGAGCCTGATTCTTTTTTTTTTCCCCTTCTTTTACAAGCTGTAGTTCTCCCTTCTATGGCCTACTTCCTTCTCCACAGGATGGTCTCACTTTCAAACCAATCAGCAGACAAGGATTCTATGTGGAAAGATAGGGTACATTTAAAGCTGGACTCAGTTATCATGCCTGTTACCTGCCATCAGTCTAGATTAGCTACCAATGCTGTCCACTGACCCCATCAGACCCCTCCTCCTAGGAGACCTCCCCTCATTTATTCACACTAATCTGGAGCACTTTGGTGTACACATGATCACGACCAAGTGAAATTTTGAGAAGTCCCAACTCCCCAGTTCATCCCAGAAATATTCCAAACCCTTACAAAAGTATGGCTATCTGTTGGCATTTTGAAGGCAGTCAGCAAAAAGCACAATTTTCCTTTAAGAGTCTGGTCGGCCAAGCTCATGGGGCTCTGTCAGGAATCCTGAGTCTTGGAGAAAAGCATGCTCTCAGTGGCAGAGGGTTCCACTTTCTGGAGTGTTATGATGTCAAAAGCACTGGACCCCACAGGACAGCCAACTGGATTTTCAAAGCTAATGACACTTGTAGCAGGGGTGGGCACTTGTATGACCTTAGTTACCAGAAGGAGCACAGATGCAAACAAGGGACCTTGTTTGAGAATATTTGCCCTTTAATTTTCATTCGAAGTCAGTTCTTTAAATATTTTAGTTACAAGGTCTGTGTGGTGAAGACAGAGTAGCAGATGCTGCAGGCACTCAGTACTGGCCCCCCTCCCCCCTCCCCCACCTCGCTTCTCGGCTCAAGATTAAAAAGGGCACTGCACTAATGGCTCTATGCCAAGTGCCAGCAGTCTCAGGCCTGGATGCAGTGGATACAAAGCCACAAAGTCCAGCAGCTTTCATGACCACAAACTTGCATTTAGCCATGCTCCAAGTCATTCCAATGACTGCCCAGACCCAAAGTGCAGTGCCTGAGATGACATCAGCCACTTCACCACCAGGCACTGACACCTCGGGGCTAGTCCCCACCATATTCTACCCTCTCCTAAACCAGTGTCCCTGCACGGGAAAAGCTAAGGCCCCATTTCCTTGTGGCCACAACATGGGGAGAAAGAGAATGGGATCTCGGTCCACATGCTTAAACAACTTGAGCTTAAAAGCTCAAGTCAATCTGAGTTGGTCAGAGGATGCCTCTGCTCCCAGGCTCTCAACGTTGCTGTGACCAGGCTCTGTCCCACTGCTGTGATGTGCTAGCATCTGCTCTAAACAAAAACATTGTACTAGGATGGCTCCTAGCAGCCTGGAAAGGGCTGGCGTGACCACAGTTCTGTAGGGGTATGCTAAAATGAGTTTTCCTGGGGTGAGCCACTGACTTAAGAGTGTGAGAGCAGGCCTGGGCTCTGCTCCCATCTGTGATTACAATATGACTTCACAGGGACTTTGCCCTCTCCTCCCAATCAGCATTCAACCTCACCCCTGGTTCCCCCGGCCTGTGCTTCCTGGAAGAGGTAGAAGAGGCATTTTGCAGTCACTCACAACTGAACATGACAGTGCCATTTAAGAAGCAAAGCAGCACTTCTTCACCTGTGTTCAATACCTCCACACAGGTGGCATCAAGTGAGAAGGTGGACAACTGGGAAAGATGCTGCTGAGCTTGGGAGGAACAGTATCCTCCCTAGACATCTCGGGAGAACACTTTCCAAAGACGGAAACTTTGTCACATGGTCCCCAGTGGTTTCCCTATGGTATACTGGCAGTGGGGAGAAGCAAAAATCATCTTTGCAGAGGGTTAATGAAAGAAAAGCAGGAATATTAATGAACATCTATTAAAGTTCTCTCTCAAGCCTAAGCAAGTAAGATATCTGAAGGCAAGAGAAGGGTGTGAGAGAGTCTGGTGGGGATAATGAGAGAAGACTGCTGGTTACATAGTGCCCTGGCTTCCTTGCTTGAGGCCAACAGAATGTGCCTGCCTGTCACCAGGCTAATTTGGGACTCATGGGGGTCAGGGAGAAGTCTGGTTTTTCAGTTCCTGCATGATTGATATGTAGGGCGTGTGGCCTCTTCCTAAAGGTCCAGGAGGAGGACTCTGGGATCCTCTACTGCTGCCTTGATTTTTCGGAGGAAAGTCACAGCCTCTCTGCCATCAATCAGCCGGTGATCGTAGGTCAGTGCCACGTACATCATAGGCCGCACCTCCACCTGCAGAGAGGGGAGGGTAAGAGGTCTGCCTCCAGCACGAAAGGCGGGAGATGAGCACACATGGCCACTGGAAAGCTGCTGCTTCCAAGCCTGTTCTAGTAATGTTACTTCTGGACACTTAGGACAATTCCAAAGACCACCTTTACCCTTGGTGCAAAATTTTCCTACTCAGAAAAAAAATTTAAACAAGAAACAACTTTGCCCTCTAACTCATCTATAATCACAGAGGAGACTTGCTGGGGAAAGCAAGGTGGGCTGGAATCACGCCTCTTCTCCAGTGAAGCACTAGTCAGTCTGCTCAGCTGAACAACTGTCATATGGAAGCTAGAGTTGTCACTAATATCTCGGATGCAGAAGACACAGGAAGTTTTCTCTTCAATTCTAGCTGCCTGAAGTAGGTACTTTCCAGTTACAACTTAACCACTTTCGCAGTCTTATGCATGCTTAGACCAGCACTCTACCACTGAGGCATACCTCCACCCTAGAGTTCCATTTAAAAGACATAAATCTGTAGGTCCCACAATGTATGCAAAGCTGGGCACGTGGCCACTTTCAAGGGACAAGATCTATGGTTTTTGGATTCACAAAAGATTAATGATCCAAAACTCTTCCAAACATATGTCTCAGAAAGCTTTTTTTTTTGTATGAATCTTTTTTTTTTTTTTTCCCCACAGGGTCTTGGCATGTAGTTCAGGCTAGTCTTGAACTATGTTGCCCACGCTGGTTCTGAACTTGCAGTATCCCCCTGACTCAGCCTCCCAAGTGCTAACACCATGCCCGGCTATCAACCTATCTTTTAAGAACTGGCTGAAGCCCCTTTGACCTCATTCCTTAAACTGCCAGAAAACTTCTAAGTCTGATCATACACTTCTGCAGCTCATAAATTGTGCTTTCTTGTCCTCTGTTTCCCAGGAGCAAATAGTACATTTCTAACTATATCCCTCAATCCCCAGCTGGCAATGAAACATGTCAACTAATACCAGATGACAGTGTGAGCCTCTTCAGCTCCATGGTTCTCAAACTTATAAGGCACATTACAACTGTCTGCACAGTTCTATACCTTTGGGAAAGGCTCCAAGAATCTGCACTTCAGTTTCCAAATAATGCTAATCAGACAACAATTTTAGAATCAGCGTCTATACTCTATTAGTTAAAACTAAGAGATGTAACTCAGGCTTGAAATTATAGTGACTGCTTTAACTGATTAGTAAACATTTAGATTCTTTCTTAGCAGCAGCTAGCTTTAGGACCTTAAAAGTGAGGTTCCTACCTTGCCCCCCACAGCCACTGGTCTGTCGAAAATGGCATGCATCCCAAGGATGGCAGACTGAGGAGGGTTGATGATGGGTGTTCCAAACAGTGAGCCAAACACGCCTCCATTGCTAATAGTGAAAGTACCACCATCCATATCTTCAATGGCAAGTTCGTTCTTTCGGGCCTAAAAACAGAAATTTCAGAGCTGAAACGTGAGGCCAACCTAAGTTCTTTCACCCAAAGAAAGTCAATCCAGAAAGCTGTATCTGAGATATTAGTGACAGCTGTAGCTTCCACATGACAGTCACTCAGCTGAGGAGACTGACTAGTGCTCCACTGGAGAAGAGGCGTGATTCCAGCCCACCTTTCTTCCCCTAGGGAGCCGCCTCGAAGATTTCAGTCACCTGAGGATGGTAAGCTAATGCTGGATGTCTATACTTAGCTCTTAAGGGCTACCGCCTTTCTTGGCATCTAGAATTAGAACACAGCCCGCTATAGACTCTCTTCCTTCTGCCCAACAGCTCATACACGTGCTACTGCCTACTTTACCTTCTCTCCCAGTTCACTGATGGTTCGTTCAATATCTGCATAATTCATAGTTTCCACATTCCTGATGACAGGAACCACCAGACCCTGTAAAGAGTGAAAAACTGCCTTCAGTTGCAAATTAACAGTACCCTTTATAGATAAACTTGCTTGATTCAAGCTAATGGTCTCCCCTACTCAGAATACCTTTTATTACTCACTGCAATTAAAAGAAAGCCTAAGGTATTTAGGCTTAACATTAAGATAAATAAGAATGTGGTATGGTTTAAGAAAAAGAAAACTTATTACAAACTACCTCTTAAAAATACAGAATCACAGAAATGGTCTCTCCCATATGATCTGCTTCTTCACAATTACACTGAGGATTCAAGATCAGCACTTCCACCTCCTGCCCCAACATACCCGTGGAGTGGCCACTGCAACACTGATATCAATGTAGTCCCTATACACCACCTCTTTGGTTGCATCATCAATCACTACAAGAAAAAACACATGTCACATACACTTCCCAAGCTAGGGTTAATAAGCATTTGCATTAACAGTAATTGATACAGTGTGGGCTGGCCAAACACCATAAAAATGACAACGTTACAATATGGCAGCTGGCACTGTACTTACTCCCATCCCAACCAACAAGACCATCTCCCAAGTTCCCTGCTGACTCCTCTGTGTGGAAGCAGCATCCATTTCTGGTAGTTCTCAGAATGACTGACTTCCACGGGACGTGAGCGTACTATATTCTGGCTAGCTAGCTCTACTCATGCCCTCTGAGACTGCCCACTGTTAATAAGTGCTGCAAAAGGGCAAACTGGCAAAGGAAACAGGGTTTATCCATTCTGCTCCCTGCTTGCAACAAGAGGAAGGGGGAGCTTCTCACTAAGAGATTCAGGAGGAACCTGAGTAATCTAACTTTTAACTATGTCAGTGTGAGATGGCACACTGGTATCTAGCATTCATGAGAAAGTAAAGGTTTAGGACTCTTTCCCACAGAAAAAGAGTCTATGTTTAGCATTAGACAAGGCACCAATGAAAGCATGTAAAATGAATAGAAGCCAAGAGAACTTTGACAGATGCTCACAAGTGTGTGTAGGCAGAAGAATGGGGGCCAAGGGAAAAGACAGAGAAAGCCAGTCAGAAAGACGTAAGAATGTGAAAAACAAAGAGAATACATCAGGCAAAGCAGAGAAAGCCCTTCTGCCTACCTAGAACACAGTAAGGAAAGGACTAGGGCCCCTACTTCTGGATCTCTTGCTGAGGACTGCAGAAATGTCACTGACCCCTCTCTCCAGCCTTCTGGGGAACAGAGCAGTGTCTCAACATGGAAAAAAACCACTTGTCAAGTCAGCATGCTAGCTAATGATGTGGGTGATTCAAAAGGGAAGAACTAGTATCAACTCCACAAGAGGCTAAGCTCAAGGCTTCCCAAAGAGGCTCATTTCAAAGAGATCAAAGATCAACCTGCAGCCTATATCAAGTGTGGAAGTCAGGCCCCAAGATAATAGGGCCAATCAGGTGGACAGCCAGACCACAAGCTTCCATTCCAACATGAGATAGCCTGGAGGACAAGCAGTCAAAGCAGCCGCCACACTGCACTGGGAAGAGAAACTGCTCTGCCCATTTGGTAGGAAGACAGTAACCAAATGGCATTTCAGGAAAGTAAATCAGTGAATCCCTGGGGAAACTGGCCCTATTTCCATATTTAGGAAATAAAAAGGCCTAGTGTGCTGATCCCAAAATGTCAGAGCAGTCTGTATTCACACACGTACCTTCTAAGACCTCTGCAATTCTGGCCACAACAGACTCACCTGCATTTACAACAGGCTGCTCCTGCAAGGCAAAGGCTGAGGCCTTCACAAATGCTGACATAAAGCCTAGTTTGAGGTTATGTTTCTTTAAAAAAGCATCTTTGTGCCGAGCTCTCATTTCCTGGATGTTACTGAAAAACACATTACAAAAGAAAGTGACCACAAATGAAGTTTTGATTTTTTACTTTTCCTGAGTTTCTATCCAAATACACAACTGGGTGAGCTTTCCCCTATTCTGGACTATTTACCTAAGCTCAAGCTTTGAAATATTTCACTAAAGGTCAACATAATAACCTTGTTCTTTCACAAAAATCAAATATAAAAGAATTAGAGCCAACCTGGGTATACTGGTGCATGCCTGCAATCTCACTACTCTGGAAGTCTGAGGCAGGAGGATTGCAAATCTAAGACCACCTTAGGCAACTAAGCAAGATCTTGTCTGAAAAAAAATTTTAAAAGGGGCCGGAGATGTAGCTCCATCAATCATCAGTACATCAAAATAAATAAATTAATTAATTAATTTTTTTAAAAAGAATCAGAGCCAATCTCTCTTTTAGGGTAGAATGAGGCCTTTACAGGGCTTTTTCATGTTCTAGAAGTCAGAGGTTTCAGTGATAAAGAAAATGAAAGAGCGATTACATTATAGCACACCAGCATCCTTGCCCTAGATGAGAAATTATTTCAGGCCACATTAAAATCATGACCTAACCATCTTGGGGGAAAAATGTTGTAAGCGAAGTCTACTAAATAAGCAATGCCTATTCAACAGAATTATTTTTTAAAAACCACCGAACCTGGGCTGGGGATGTGGCTCAGTGGTGGAGTACTTGTCTAGCAGGCATAATCCCTAGCACCACCAAAAAAAGAATCCCCCAAAAACAAACAATACCCCCCCAACCTGATTATGTTTTCTTTGCAACATTTTTCCTTCCTAATGAGAGAAAAATTTAAAAAAGAAAAAAACCAGGCCAGGGATTTAGCTCAGTGGCCTAAGCAAGGCCTGGCAAGGGCAAGGTTGTAAGTTCGAAACCTGGTACCAAAAAAACCACCTAAAGGTGTATAGGTTCTCCACATGAGCAGAAGCTCTACAGGAAAGGACAAACTCTATGTTTTTTTCCAGCAGATTCTCTCCTCATCTCTTCGAAGTTAGCAGTTTTGTTTACTCCTTTATAATAGGAACTACACCACCACATTTGAGTCAGGGCTGGTACCAGGACACAAATACAATTAAGATGTAGTGCTTGCCCTTAAACTTAGTTTAATAGATATGGTTTCCTTGGTATTCACAAAAGTGGTCCCATGTAGAAGGAGGCCTGTCCCCTTCGGATTCAGCAGCAGGGCCTCACTGCTGAGAAGCCTTCTCAATCTGAACAGCTTTTGGACACTGGACTATTTTTTCGCACACACACTATAAAGCTAGTGTGAAATGGCTTTCCCATCATTTTGCTGCAGAAACCTCTGTATTTATTGGAATAGCATTTCAAGACAAAAATCAAACTTAACTTTATCTCAGGCCCAAATGCTCAATTCTCCTTTTCCCCTTTAATGGCTTAATCCGACATTAGCACGAAAGATAAGAAGTGGTACAACTTTAACTATCTCCTTCAGATCTTCTGTTTTTAAAAAAGGAAAATTTCCTAGGGGGACTGATTCGGTTTTAAATGTTTGTTTTCCTGAGTCTAACCCTATTTAGTGCTAGGATTACCACTCTAAAGACATTACTGGTTCCCAAGACAGAAGTGTTGCAGAAGAGGTAAAGAGAAGTGATAAATATCTCTGCTCTCAAACCGGCCTGAATGCCACTGTCTGGTCATTAAGGAGTTTCTATTTCAGAGCTCTGCCCTTGGAGGCGGAACTGGGAGAACAGGGGAAAAGCAGAAGTTTCAGAAAGGGCCCTTATAGGTTAGCTGATCCATACAAGACCTAAAGGGCACTCGATCTAAACCAGATTACTGGCTACAGTGAGACTCTAGGCCCCTGTTAGGTGACACCTCAATTAGCTGCTGAAAGGAGATACAGCCATTGTACTTACCTTCTGATCAAGGCTGTTGAGCCAACTGCATCCTTCAGGGTCACAAATATTTACATGTTTCATCTTAAGAAACTGGATAGAATTTCAAAGTTCAATTCAATTTGGCCCTAATGCACTGAAACATAAGCTGTAGCCTTTGTAACTCATTAGGCAAGGTTCTTCTCTACATACTATGGGCAGAAGAGAAATCTTCGGCTGGAATGACATCTAGTCTCTTCAGAAAGCTCCCTAACGGAATGGATGACATCTACCAAGATCAGCACAAACTGTCAACAATGCCCCGACACAGCTAATTAGCCACAACCTTTTATTGTTCAGACCCCTTCCAAAGGAAAACAAATTTCTCTGATGAAAAGTAGAAAAGCAGGGTTGGAGATGTAGCCCAGTGGTAGACCACTTGCTTAGCACGTAAGAGGCCCTGGTTTCAATTTTAGTACCTCAAAAAAAAAAAAAAAGTAGATGAACAGACTTAATACTTCAGACAAAAGGAAGCAAAGAGATGACCTAAAGACTTTTAAGTTTTATGTCTTGATTTAATCTAAATTATTACCCTGGCATTCAAAATGTTCAGAAATATGCTCCATTCTTTACCATTCGTTCCTATACATATTTTTCATGGCAGAAATTATCTTTGACTATTTCTTACACTTTTGCTTCTGTCATGGTCCAGACTGTTCACACTGTTCGGAATGACCTTTCTCTACACTGCAACTTACTAAAATGCTGATCACATTCTCCTGACGCACCAGAGAATGAACCTAGGGCTTTGCACATGCTATCACTGAACTACATCCCCAGCCCTGAGATAGGTTCTTGGTAAATTGCTGGCTTCAAACTTGCAATCCTCCTGCCTCAGCCTGCTAAGTAGCTGGGATTATAAGCAGGCACTGCCATGTCCAGTAGAAAGGTAGTCACTCTTGAAAGCCAATTAAAAAGTCTTTTCTCCAGGAAAGCCTCTCTGACCTTTCCCTTGCTACTACTTCCCCCAATCTCACAAACAAATGAACTCACTCCCTTTTCTATTTCATACTCGTTTTTTTCTCCTAGATTTTACTTTGGGTTCATCCAAACCAGATGATAAGCTGTAGAGGGCCAGAGTCTCTTTTTATATCCCCCTTGAATTCCATACTTTACTTCCCTGTAGATAATAAACACACAAAATATATTTGTTACACTTAACTACTTTCTCTTCCCTGTAGTGCTGATACTTGCATAAATCACAATCTTGAAAAAAGGAGGGTGCAGTGACATACACCTCTAGTTCAAGCACTTAGGGAGCAACTTAGCAAAACTATCTCAAAATACATACATACATACATACAGGGCTGGGGATGTAGCTCACTGGTAGAGCTCTCCCGGGTTCGATTCCCCAGTATTAGAGGGGGAAAAAAAAAAGACTTTGAAGAAAATGGTGAATCAACAATTAGTTCACCACAGAAATGGGCGCAGTGAATTAGTCCCTTTAATATTCTGATGTTTTTATTTCTGCTTTCCATTTCACTACCACAGATGGAAAAAATGAAAGAGGACAAGCCCCGCCTGACTGTGAGTCACTTAGGAACACGCACAAGAAACAGTGAACTGTGGGAAAAGAAATCAGTATGCAGGGACCTGGCTCCAAGAATTTTTTTTTTTGCAGGGGGAGTACTGGGGATAAAACTCATGACCTTGCACTTGCCAGGCAGGTGCTTGTGCTGCTGAGCTAAATTCCCAGCCCCAGAAAGGAGTATACTTTTTTTTTTTAAATTTGGTACTAGGGATCTAACTTACAACATCATGCTTGCCAGGCAGGCACTTATGCTGCTGGGATTTGGCCCTACTGGCCCGGCTGCCCACATCACTGGTAGGAGAGTTTAGAACTATTACTAGCCTCATTTATCAGAAATCACAAGATTCAGGTATAAAAGTCTGAAAGGCTAAGTTTCTTACCTCAGAGAGGATGCAGGCATTGTATTAAGAAAATCGGAAGACAAAACCAAGAGTTGTCCTGTATAAATCAATAGCAAACAAAGCCAAGAAGTACCTTTCCCTTATCCAGCTAGTTTTACAATCAGCAATAGGTGAGGGCTGGGGCCACCTCCCCAAAAAAGAACATGGAGACATGGAGATAGAGATCCCACCTCATGTCAATCTCATTGAAAGTAGTCAGCATCGCACATGTATTCTGGGCCTCCTTCAGACGCTGAGCAATTCGCTGCCGCATCCTGTTCATTTTTTCCTGAAAGTGAAGGTGGAACAAGTATTGACGACCTGATCTCTGGTTCACGGATTCCCCATATAATCAGACAATTAAGTTTTCCAGGAATAAATGGCAAGCACTACTGTATTTAAGTATGACAAGAGCTCCAGGCTTCTTCTTTCCTGTGGTGGCTTTCCTCCTCTGAGCAACAATGAGAAAACAGAAGCCTAAAGTACTCACTCAGATGTGCCTAAAGTTTGGCCAGGAATGGAAGCCCCAGGAAATGGTGTGATTTACAAACCAAAACCAATGCATAAAAAGGAAGAATGTGGTATAGGTCTGATATAAGAATCAATGATATAAGAATCATTCCTGAAGAGAGAATTTCTGTTGGTAAAGACCTACATAAGAACAGCTACTTGTAGAATGGAAACTCACAGCAACAAACTTCTGAGGCTAGAGTATTTTTAGAAAATAGTCTCAGGCAGACAAACCCACACTCTTGACCACACTTCCTTAAGACTTTATCTTTTGCCTGACAGATATTGCTACTGTGTACTATATACCTTAACTACAGCTAAGTATCCAGGAAATGTAGGATAGAGCTCTAACCACCTCTCTAAAGTCTACATCACTATAATGGTGCAGAGTGTATTACTAAGTTGGTATTCCCTGCAAATACTTTACTCAGGGCATTTCATTGGTAGCATAACCTAGTGGAAAATCCACAGTGGAAAAACCACAGGACAAGTGTGAGAAACCATGGGACAAGTATAGAGAAGACCTCAGGTTCTAGTCCTATCATTTGATGGTTACATGACCACAAACAAGCCATTTTCCATACAGCATTAATTGCCATCCATTCAATGCCAGGCACAATTACATTCATATTCTATTAATCTCAATACTGCTCCCACCTGTTTCTTGAAAATAGTCGTCAGAGGCTTACCCGATGTTCTGAACGCAGACCTCTACCAGCTCCTAAATCAGCTAGTGGAGGTGTAGCTGTGGGTTTAACTGCAGAGACTGAAAATGAAGAGAGAAGGTATGTCTGTATCACAACAGAAAGGAACATCTCCTGAGTACATGCCAGTGCATTCATACTGAACTATCACTTAATTCTCTAGCTATTTTGAGATGTATTATATCACTCTTACTTCACAGATGTAAAAATCTCAAGTAAGTAGCCCAAAGTCACAGAGCTACCAAACAGAAAACTTGGAGTAAACCCAGATTTTCAGATACAAAGTCTAGAGATTGTTATACAAATCAGCCAACCTGTTCTTTAACTGGTAAGGGAATGTGGTATTTGACAAGTGTTTTTCTCCCAAAGGACAAAAATGTAGGAGTTGGAGGCTTACCTGGTTTGCTAGAAGGAGGCTGCGAGGGGGAGGGCACTGGTGGCAACTGAGTAGGTATGGAGGCAGCAGGGGGAGGAGGAACTGCTGATACTGTAGGCTCTGCTTTTGGGGCTGCAGTGGGAGCTTCAGCTGGCTTGGCCTTAACAGGTGCAGCTAAAAAAGAAAAATAGACATCGTTGGCACTGTTTGGAATGAAGACAATCAAACTGCAGATTCTAAGTAGAATTTACTGATAAAAGCCCTATTTCCAATCCATTAAAAAATGTCTACTGCACATTTGCTATATTCAAGACACTATGAGATTTATATAATGGTATAAGGTATTATCTCTATTCCCCAGGGTCCCTAAATGCCCTGCATCAGATTAAGTGGCTCAATTTAGCTGCCTTCATTTCAAAGCTACTGATTTGTCAAACTTAGCCACCTGGTGCCATCCCACTGCGCTATGTCCCTTTCCCTTTTTAGGTTTTACTTTGAGTCAGTGTCTCAGTAAGTCACTAAATTGCCCAGACTGGGCTTGAATTTGTAATTCACCTGTCTCAGCCTCCCAATGTGCATCACCACACTCAGCTCAACAGGTATTTTCAAAGCATCAACTGAGCCCAAGACAATGAAAACCTTCAAGCAAAATAAGCCCAGAAAATTCAAGTGTTAAAAGCACACAAAAATGTAAACATTTCTTTTTTTTTTTTTTTCGAGGCAGGATCTCACTATGTAGCCCAGGCTGACCTCAAACTCACAGCCATCCTTCAGCCTCAGCCTCCCAAGTGCTGGGATTACAGGCATGTGCAACTTCACCCAGCAACATTTCTAACTATAGTAATACTGATAAAACTCATCTATTTAAACATTACACATAAAAGAATACTTTTTTTTCCTTTTTGGGGGGGTAGACAGGATCTCACCATGTAGTCCATGTAGCCCAAGAGGGTTTGAACTTGTGATCCTCCTGACTTAGCCTCCTACATCCTAGGATTACAGGCATGCATCACCATGCTCAGCTAGAATATTCTGCATCATTAAAAAATAGTTTAATCACAGACTCATTTAAGCTTAGAGGTTCAAAGCACTTCATCTAGGATGATGCTCATAAACCAATGAGATAATCATATAATAAACAACTTTAAGTTAGATGATTTCAATTTTTACCTATCTGGAGATTACATCCAGTTTTATATTTAAATTATAAGAATTATCTTTTGACATTAAAAAATGAATGATCAGAAAATGTACTTCAACTGAAGATTCATTCTCACTTCCTAGTCTACTACTATACATTTTTTCCCACTTCAAATTTGGCTTGGCCTGCTCAACCTCAATGATACAATCTAATATCTTTCTGGTTGACTATTTTAACAAATAAAAAAAATACATGTTAGTAGTTATAGCATTCAATAAGACTCAGAAAAATGTATCTCTAATACCAATTGTGAGGTCCAGTATAAATTTCTTCCATTCTCTTTTCTTCCCAAGAGGAATACCACAGATGTTGCAAGGAAACAGAAACTGAAAGATGGCGGACTGGTAGGTAGCAGGAGAGGGACCGTCTCTGAGAGAGACAGCTCAAATGCCAGAATAGAACACCCCGGAGAGACCTAAACAGAGAGAGATGAACTCTCACAACCCAGGAAGAAACTAAAGTGCAAAAAATCACTTGAATATGAGGTCCTCGGACTACCATCAGAGAAGCTAAGATCAGCGAGCTCGGCGCCCTCCTCGAGCCGCCTGAATCCCTGCCGGAGACCTGACCAACCACTGATCCGCGCCAAAGCGACTGGCTTAAGCCGCCGGAGCGCAGAGCTGAACAGCCCTGCGGCCCTGCACCACGGATTCGCATCACAGCCGCGCTGAAGTCGGAGGTCGGGGAGCCCAGCAGTTCTCGGGGACCGGCATCAACACACGATGAGTGATGGGAAGAAGACCCTCCCATGGGAAAGGGGAAACCAACTGGACACCATGTTGGATTTGGGCAGGAGAGCCCTAACTCCATAAGGAAGTGGCTTCAGTTGCTTGCTCCCCTTGCCGAGTGGATTGGTGGAATCTGCTTGGACTGGGCTGTGCCCCTGGCCGGGACCCAGTGAGTGGCTACAAATGAATTCCCTGAGATAGGCACACATTGATGCAGTGAAGGCCTGCAAAGGTTGACTGGCCCAGAGGGGAGAAGCCAGAGCACACTGCCCATGCGTGAACTCTAATCTCTGATAGTCTACTGAAGAGGGCAAAAGCTCCTAGCCTGCGCCCTCTAGAGGAGCCTTAACCAACAAGAAAAGGGGCTGGGAATTACACTGTACACTTGTATGGAAGGAACCAAAAACATGACGAAAGGGTGAAATAAGAAAAAAACCCCAGCCTCCAACCCTGAGAACATTGATCCAGGAGAGGTAAACACAAGAGATTGAGAGCAGCAAACATGCAACATCAAACACAGTGTTAGCAGACATAAAGAGATCTCTTCAGGCCCTCGTAAGCAGGACCAAAACTGAAATATTAATTCAAATTAAACAAGAGATAAGTAGCTTAATAAAAGAAAGGCTGGGCACCTCTCAAGAAGACACAGACAGAAGAATGGAGGAACACAAAAGGAGAGAAAAATTTAATGAAGAATATAAAAAAAACCTAGAATTCATGAAGCAGATTCAAAGAGATTATCAGGAAACTAAAGACTATAGAAAGCTGACAAAACTGCCTGAAAGAAACCAAAGATAGACTATCAAAAATTGAACACAGGCTTGCAATGTGTGAT
>PVJX010016547.1:14315-40168 GCA_004027295.1 Dolichotis patagonum | reverse complement strand
TCCCAGTAGAATGAAAGCCCCATGTGAGAGCAGGAACATGATACATCTTCTCTGCCGCATCGCCAGGGACTCGCACAGGGCCTGGTATATACAGTAGTAGGAATATTTTGTTGTTGTTGTTGTTTTGTTCTGGGGATCAAACTCATGACCTTGCACTTGCCAGGCAAGCGCTTACACCACTGAGCTAAATCCCTGGCCACCATGCTGGTTTTTATCACAGTAGTTTTGTAGTATAACTTCAAGTCAGGGATTGTGATGCCTCCTGCCTGGCCTCTATTGCCCAGAATTGCCTTTACTATTCTAGGTCTCTTTGGGTTCCCAATGAATTTTAGGAATAATTTCTCTGAGGTATGCTAATGGTACTTTGATTCAAATTGCACTAAATCTGTACAAAAATTTTGAAAGAATAAGCCAATTTCACAATTTTGTTCTTCCTACCCATGAACAAGGAATGTCTTTCTATTTTCAGAGTTTCTCTTTGATTTACTTTTTCAGAGTACTGTACTTGTCACTGTATAGGTATTTTACTTCCTTTGTTAGATTCATTCCTAAGTATTTCATTTTTTGAATTCTTGTGAAGAGTGTGGTTTCTCATTTCTCTGTCAGTGAGTTCATTGTTTGTATACAGGAATGCTATTGATTTTTTAGTGCTGACTTTGTATCCAGCTACATTACTGAATTTTGTTATTACATCTAGAAGCCTTTCAGTTGAGTTTTGGGGGTTTTCTATGTAAAGTATCATGTCACCTGTGAATAATGATAATTTAACTTGTTCCTTTCCTATCCTTATTCCTTTTATTTCTCTCTATTTTCTAATTGCTCTGGCTAATGTTTATAGCATTATATTAAATAGAAATGGTGATAATGTCTTGTTCTTGACTTTAGATTGGAACCTTTCATTATTTGACATTTATTATGATTTTGGCTCTTGGTTTGGCATAAACAGCTCTTAACAGATTGAGGTACAGACAATATATTCTGATTTTCTGTATGGTTCTTATCATGAATGAGTGTTTAATTTTACCAAAAGCTTTTTCTGCATCTATTGAAATCATCATGTTTCTTATCTTTGGTCCTACTGATATGGTGTTTTATGTTTATTGATTTGTGTATGTTGAACCACCCCTGCATTCCTGGGATGAGTCCCACTTTGTTGTGGTGTATAATCTTTGTGAAGACTTGCTGCATTCTGTTTGCTAATATTTTATTGAGGATATTAGCATCTATGTTCATTAGGGAGATTGGCCTGTAGTTCTCTTTTTTGATTGAGTCTTTTTCTGGTTTTGGAATTAGGGTAATACTTGCTTCCAGGAATGAACTAGGGAAAAATTGCTTCCCTTTGAATTTCACTGAAGAGTTTGAGGAGAGTTGGCATTAAGTCTACTTTGAATTTCTTGTAGACTTCAGCTGTGACTCCATCAGGACCTGGGCTTTTCTTTGTTGGTGATGTTCTAATTTCATTTTCAGTTTCATTAACTGAAATTGGGCTGTTCAGCAGCTTTACATCTTCTTGATTTAGCTTTAGTTAATTAATATGTTTCTAGGAATCTGTCCAATTCTTCTGTCTTATTGAATGTATGAGAGTAAACAGTTTCAAAGTAGGTATTAAAGATTTGGATTTCCACTGTGTCTCAGGTGATTTTACTATTTTCAATCTTTATTGCATGAATCTGAGTTTTTTATTTCTTTTTTTATAATATGAGCTAGGAGATCATCAATTTTATTTATTCTTTCAACAAACTAACTCTTTCATTAATTCTTTCTATTGTTTTCTTAGTCTCTATTGTATTAATTTCTGCTCTGATCTTTATAATTTCCTCCCTCCTTTGGACTTTGCACTTGACTTTCTCTTCTCTTTCTAGATGACTAAGGTGTAGCATCAGGTTGTTTAATTGTGTTCAATCTGTTTTCCTAATTTGGGAATTCACTGCAATAAATTTACCACTGAGGACTGCTTTCATTGCATCCCACAGGTTCTGGTAAGTTGTATTTTTATTTTTGTTTGTTTGTAGATATTGTTGAATTTCTTCTTTAATTTGTTCTTTGAACCATTATTTGTTCTGGAGTCTATTATTTAATTTCCATGTACTTATAGAGAGTTGCAGGGGATTTTTTTCATGTATTTCCAGTTTTATAGCACTATGATCAGATAATATGAGTGGGATAATTTTGATTCTTGTGCATTTAATTAAGGATGTTTTATGGGCCAATATATGGTCTATTTTAGAGAATACGGTATGTGAAACTGAGAAGAATGTAAAATTTGATGTTTTTGGATGGAACTCTGTATACATCTACTAAGTCCAGTTCACAAGTTTGCTTCAGTTCTGTTATTTCTTTGCTGACTTTTTGTCTAGTTGATCTGTCTGTGTCTATGGAGTGTTAAGGTTTCCTGTTATAATTGTGACATTGCTCATTTGATTTTTACATTTGGATTAATATTTGTTTCATATAGCTGGGTGTCCATGTATTTGGCATATAAATATTTAAGATTGTTATCTCTTCCTCTTGAAGTTTTTCCCTAAGCAGTATGTACTGACATTCTTCATCGCTTTTGATCATTCTTGGTTTGAAGTTTATACTGTCTGCAAACAGAATGTCTACCCCTGCTTTTTTGAGAGTTCCTCTTGCATCAAGTATTGATTTCCATTCTTTGACTTTCAGTCTAAGAATTTCCTTTTGGATTAACATATGGTTGGATGTTGTTTCTTGATCTATTCTGCCAGTCTGTTTCTTTCAATTCGTGGAGGCCATTTATGTTGTTATAACTGATATACATTGGCATTTTTGTCATGTTATCTTTCTGCTGTTGGTTCTTTACATTTATCCTCTGTTTAATTGTTTGCCCTGTGTGGTGATTTTATTTGGTGGTGTTCTTGAAGTTGTAGCTATTTTTATGTCTATCTAGAATATCTTTCAGTATTCTTTGTAGGGCTGATTTGGTGGTCTTGAAGTTCTTCATCTGTTCTTTGTCATGAAAATATCTTATTTCTCTACTGATTTTGAAGGACAGTTTTGCAGGATACATCAATCTGGGTTGGAAGTCATTTTCCTTTAGGATTTGAAATAGCTCACTCCATGCTCTTCTTGTTTTCACTGTTCATGTTGAGAAGTCTGCTGTGATTCTGGGGGCTTTCCTTTATAGGTGATTTATTTATTTTCTCTTAGACCTTTTAATATTCTGTTCTTATGTTGAATTTTGGGGATGTTGATTATTGTATGTCTGGGTGTAGATTTATTTTGATTATGGTTAATTGAAGTCCTATGTGCATCACTTATCTGTATGTCACTTTCTTTCTCATGTTTTAGAAATTGTTGGCTATTACTTCTGTAAATAATGTTTTTATATCATTTATGTTCTCATCCTCTTTTTCGGTTACACCTATAAATCTTTTTTTTTTTTTTGCATCGTAACTGTTGTTGTTTCCTGATTCCTTGTTATTTTTAAAATATCTTTCCTTTCCTCTTCACTAGCTGAACTCTTGTCTTCAAGGTCTGAAAATCTATCTTCACAGTCATTGAGAGAGTTTTGCCAGCTTTTGATGGAATTTTTGATTTCCTGGATTTCTCCTTTCAGTTTGTTTCATGTATACTATTTCTTATATTGTTCATTCAAGGTTTCCATCATTTTTCAGTGCTCCTCTGTTTTATTTAACTATGTCTTCTTTAGATGTGCTCAGCATTTCTTTCATTATGTTTATCATTTCTTGTTTTACCTGGGAGATTATTTCTGATCTGATTTCCTTTACAGCTCCATGGAGTTGTTTCTTCACATTAGTTGCTATCATTTCAGAAGTTTTAGGTGTATGACTTACACTTTCTTCTATGTCCCTGTCTCCAAGACTTGTTTGGTATGGGCTGGAAGTTTGAGATTGCATTCTACTTTTTCATTTTGTCATTTTCCTGTATTCATCTGTGGCAGCTGAATGCAAAATCTCAGTTGTTTTCTTGTTGAGGATGGCTGTCCATACTGCAAGGAGTTTCCCCAGTTAAGTGCAATGCAGGTCATTAGGCAGGGCTTACCAGTTCCCCAGAGGCAGCTGAAGCCTCCCCGTATAAGGAGAGTGCAGTGGAAAGACCTTCAGCACACCTCATGTGGCACACTCAAGCTCCCCAGCTGCTTGAAGTTGCTTGGCTGGTTCCTCGCAGGTTCTGAGTGGTGCACAAAAGCTGAATGGCTAGCTGAAGTAGACTGTGTAGGCCTTCATCTCATGCCACTTGGTGCACAGAGGTTCCCTAGCTACTTGAGGTTGCTGGGTAGAACCCATCCAGGATATGAGCAATGTATCAAAACCCTGGCTGTTTGGGGTCGCTGCGTGGGGTTCTACCAGTTTCTGAATGTCATACCAAGGCTGCATAGCTAGGTGGAGTTTGCTGTTCAGACCTTCAGCTCACACCATGCATCCCACTGAAGTTCCTAGGCTGCTTGTGGTTGCTGAGTGGAGCCCAATCATGACCTGAGCAATGTACCCAAACTCCCTGGCTGTTTGCAGATGCTGGGTGGTGCCCTACCAGGTTCTGAGGCAGGCATCAAAGCTACACAGCTAGGTAGAGTTCACTGTGCAGGCCTTCAGCTCACATGACTCAGCGCACAGAGGCTCCCCAGCTACTTGGGGTTGCAGGTCTACAAGAAATTTAGAGAAGATTTAGTGACGAAATTCCTCAAACTCTTTAGTGAAATTGAAAATGAATCAATTCTCTCTAACGCACTCCTGGAGGCCAGTATTACTCTGACACCAAAACCAGGGAAAGACCCAACCAAAAAAGGAAATTATAAGCCATTCTCCCTAATGAACATAGATGCAAAAATCCTCAGTAAGATACTCTCAAACAATTTGCAGCTAATCATCAAGATTATACACCACGAGCAAGCAGGATTCATCCCAAGAATGCAGCAGTGACCCAACATACACATATCAATAAATATAATATAACATACCAACAGAGCCAAAGACAAAATCACATGATCATTCCAATAGATTGAGAAAAAGGTTTTGACAAGGATCAACACTCATTCATGATAATAACCATGCAGAAAATCAGTGAATTTGATCTTTATTTCAATTTGATAAAAGCCATCTATGACAAACCAAGAGTCAAGATCATACTAAATGGACAAAAACTCTAAATTCAAGAACTCAACAAGGGTTTCCACTATCATCACTCTATTCAGTATATTTCTGGAACACTAGACAGAGCAATTAGACAAGAACAAAAAATAAAAGGAATAAGAATAAGAAAGAAAAAAGTTAAATTATCATTGTTTGCAGATGACATGATATTTTACATAGAAGATCTCAAGAACTCCACCAAAAAATTCACAGATTTAATATCCAAATTCTGAGATGTAATAGGATACAAAGTCAACAATGAAAAATCAGTTGTACACAAATGACAAACTCACTGATAGAGAAATGAGGGGAAATAAACCCTTTGCAATAGCAGCCAAAAATGAAATACTTAGGAATTAATCTAGCAGAGGAAGTAAAACTCCTGTATATTTAAAATTACATTGCTCTAGGGGCCAGGGATTTATCTCAGTGGCTCAAGTACTTCCCAGGGAGTTCAATCTCTGGTTCAAAAAAAAAGAATGATTAAAAAAATTACACTGCTCTAAAAAAAGGAGATAGAACAGTATATGAGAAAATAGAAAGAAATCCCATGCTCATGAATAGGAAGAAATAACATAGTGAAAATGGCCATGATCCAAAAATTGTTATACAGATTTAATGCAATCTTGAGCCGAATACCACTTGTATAACTCACTGAACTAGAGAAGACAGTCATAAAATTTATTTGGAAATGAGAGACCCAGAGCAACAAAAGCAATTCTGGACAAGAAAGGCAAGGCAGAAGGCACCACAATTCCTGACTTGACACTATAGTACAAAGATACTGTGATAAAATCAGCATGGTACTGGCAAAAAGCATATCTGTGGACTAGTGGAACAGACTAGAAAATACAGACACAACTACACTCAGCCACCTTATCTAGGACAAAGGAGCTAAAGATTTCACTGGAAGAAAGATAACCTCTTTAATAGATGCAGCTGGAAAAACTGGCTCAGTACATGCCAAAGACTAAAAATAGACCCATGTCTATCACCATGCACTAAACTAAAGTTTAAATAGATCAAAAATCTAAATATCAAAACAGAAACAATAAGTATACTAGAAGAAAAGTTAGGTAGAAATCTTGGAGACATATGTGTAGGTACAGAATTCGTGAAAAAAAATTGCATGGCAGGCACTTCACAGAATCAACATTTGGGGTCTCATCTTTTTAAAAACCTTCTACACATCAAAAAAAGAAGTCACCAACAGGGAGAAAAAACAGCCCTAGGGTAGGAAAAAGTTTTAGTCAATTGTCCCTCAGACAAAGAACTTCTATCTAGAACACACAAAGAATTGAGAAAATCAGAAACCCTCCAATTTCAAAGACTCAATCCAATAATGGGCATTGAAGATGAATATGTACTTTTCAGATGAAGAAAATACAAAGAGCAAATAAATGTATGAAAATATATTCAATATCATTGGTGATTTGAGAGATGCAAATTAAAACAACACTGAGATTCCATCCCACCCCAGAAACAATGATTATCATCAAGAAATCAAGCAATAACAAAAGTTAATGGGGCTACAGTGGAAAAGGAGCACTTCTCCACTGCTGGAGGGATTGTAGACTGTTAAAACCACTGTGGAAATCAGAATGGAGATTTCTCAAAAATCTAGGATTAGAGGTCCCATTTGATCCAGGTATTCCTTTACTGGGTATCTTCCCAGAAGAATTATAACATCATACCATAGCAATATATGTGCCCTCATGGTTATAGCAGCACAATTTTTAATAGCTAAATCTTGGAAATAATCCAAATGTCCTTTAGCCACAGAATGGATTGTTTTAAATATGATATTTTTACATAATGGAATATTAGTCAACTATAAAGAAGGAAAAGTTGAGGCTTTTTATAGGAAAATGAATGCAAATTAAGACCATATACCAAGTGAATTAAGTCAGACTCATTTGTGCAAATATTGCATTGTTTCTCTAGTGTAAATATCTAAAAGAGAAAATAAGATCCAAAATATGCAATAGATATTGTGAAAATGAAAGTGAAAGAAACTTCTCAAAAAGAAAGAACTGGGATAGTGAAAAGGAGAAAAGAAGGGAAAAGATTATATATATATATATATATATATATATATATATATATATATATCTTGTGTGTACATATATGCAAGATAGATGACTATACTACTAATCTCTCTTACTTCATCAAAAAGAACAGTTTGTGCTTTCATTGTTTCATTGATCATTTTTCATGGCTGTATCTTATAATCTAAACAACTACTTTGAAGATAACAATATGCAATATATTAACCTGTGTTCTGGGGCCGGGGATTTAGCTCAGTGGCATAAGCACCTGCCTGGCAAGTACAAAGCCATGAGTTCAATTCCCGGTACCACAAAAAAAAAAAAAATTCAGTAACCTGTGTTCACCTCCTATAACTTTGTTTTGAAATTTTGCATCATTTTTATTTTCTTTGTTTTTAAAATAAATTTTTTAAAAAGATGTAGTCCTTTTATACAATGGAGTGCTACTCAGTCATAAAGGTGTGTAAACTGGAGAATTTTATAGTTAAATAGATAAGACCATACTCATAACTGAAATAAATTGATATGGTAAGGAGAAACAACAAACAACACCCAGGATTTGGAGGCAGATTTATTTATATTGACTAGCACTAATTGGGATCACTCCCAAAATGTTAGGCCCTGATCTCTTGTGGTCTCCTGCTTATATGGGATAAGCATATGGGAAGTACGGAGGCAGAATGACTTACCAGTTGGGGATTTTTTCTTACAATACACAACATAGTGTCTAGCTATGCATTACAGTTACCAAACTTTTCTAAGAAACAAAAGTACAGGATGTAACTGGAACTACTACCTGGGCAACTAACAAACTAAAGTATGTATACTGGCTGTTACAGGGTGAACACCTTCCACTACAAAATCAGACTCACATGTGTAAATATCATTGTCTTCCTAGGGTGAGAAACTGAATGAGTAAATAAGGTCTAAAATGTACAATAGGTATTGTGAAATGGAAAGGAATTGTGTAAAAGGAACTGGGATGGGGAAAAGGGGGAAGGAAGGAAGGGAAAAGGGAAAAAGTGCAAGGTAGTTATACTATTACTATCTCCTAGTTCATAGGAAAAGAAGGTTTGTACTAATACTGACTGGAGGATTTCTATGCCCATATCTTTTACTCCTAATAACAACTATAAAGATAACAATATGCAATATATTAACTATTGTTATTCTCCTTATATTCTAAGAAATTTTGTTTTACTTTTTTTCTATCAAATAAAAAAAGATAAGTTGGTTTTATAAAATGGAACACTATCTGCCATAAAGAGTGATATGCTGGAGACATTTCTAGGAAAATGGATGCATCTTGACTCCATATCCTTAGGTAAAATAAATTGAAAACGCATGTGTAAATACCACATTGTATCTCTTGTGTGAAAAATCAAAAGTGTAAATAAGGATCAAAATGGATAATAGGTATTGTGAAATAGGAGGAAAATGTTCAAATGAGGATTGGAACAACAGAGAGAGCAAGAGGAAAAGAAATAAGGGAAAAGTAAAAAAGAAGAAAACATGGAAGCAAAGCTTTATAAATGGGCAGGGAAAAGGGGTTAAAGGGTAAGTAGAAAAATGATAAAGAAAAGTAAGTTATATCATGTACAGGTACAAATTCTCTATGATGAATATGATCATCATGTATATCTAAAATGTATCAATAAAATCTAATTTAAAAAATAAATAATAGACTTAAATGTAAACTTTAAAATGAAAAAATCTATCCCTCAAAAGACACTGTTAAAGGAACAAAAAATAAGATAGACTAGAAGCAATATGCAAAAGGACTCATTCCCAGAATATACAGATAAAGCAATAAGAAAAGAAAGCAATGCAATTGAAAAATAGGGTCCTGGAAAGGCACTTCACAAAAGCCAATATATAATATTTGGACAATAAATTTAAAAGATAAATATCATTTATGATCACAAAAATTAAAAATAAAATCATATTACAACCCACTGATAACCTAACAGAGAAGACATGCCTAAAGGATGGACAATGTTAAATATTAGGGAAGCACTTGGGGATTCCCTTAAAAAGCAGATTACACAGATTTTCCTCTGTGTTCAGATGAGTTTCACCAAGTGCACCAGTTCCATTGTCCTTGTCTCCTAGGCACACAGCTAGTCTAAATTTCCCAATCTCTTGGCTATGGCTACATGACTAAGTTGTGGTTGGAAGATGCAGGATTTAGGGATAAGTCACTTCCAGATGTTGGCCATAGCATTGTCCATAAATTCCATTATCTTTTCCTCTTTTAAAAGCCATATAGCTGAGTACGTAGAAAAGAGAGTACCAGATGATAAAACTATTAATGAAATTCTAAAACCTTACATTGATCCTGAAAAGTCTGATCCTGTAATTCGTCAAAGGTTGAAAGCCTACATTCACTCTCAGACCAGCATCCAGATTTTAATGAAGGTTGAAAATATGCAGCAAAATTTAGTAAGATACTATGAATTGGATCCTCATAAAAGTCTTCTCGATAATTTGAGGAACAAAGTGATCATTGAATACCCAACATTTTATGTGGTGTTGAAAGAATACAGTAGTGACATGATACTTCTTCACCAAGTGAAAAGTGAATCTACCGAGAACCTTAACAGTGAAAACTGAGCACTTCTTCTGGAATTCCCAGAGAGTTGCAGAAGATTATGCATTGATGGACTATTGGATGATTAGGTTATTATCAGTGGACAATGGGAATTTTTTGTCTCTAACGTAATTAAATAGCCTAAACTTTTTTTATTTTACAAAAATGTATATTCTAGACTCTTGAATTAGTGAACTTTAGAGGTCCCTTGTTTTGTAGTGTGAAACACTTTTTACACCTCAGCATAGTCCTTCATATGGTTAATTCTGTAGCCTGAAAATGTTTTGTTAGTTTGGATCAAAACCACACCAACCTGAAGACAGCCTTCTCTAACGGAACTTCACTGAAGAGAACCATCATGCCATGTACCATCTACTTGCATATTCCTGTTTTGGGGATTTATTTGTAACCTATCCCTCCCTCTTAAGGCAGTCTTTGTACTTGGGAACTCCCAACACAGTGTCTTCTGCAAAAGCTAAATCAATACTTAACTACTGTTTCTTATATTGAGATCAGAAAACCAGCAGCTCTACATTGTTCGAATAATCGTTGTTAACAAGTTTGATACTTCTTGTTAACACAGTGAAATGTGTCTTATGAATTGTGTGCCTCTTGTCATTCCCAGCCTACTCTCATTGTCTCACAAGCAGAGGTATTGTGATCACCAGTTTGGTATAGTATTTTCATATATCCAGCAATAACTAAAAAACAGCAAAAAAACTATTTGAAATTTATCCATGTGTTGTTGAAATGTATATGTGTATCTTTGTGTATATACATGGCTTAATTTATACCTTATGGAAGCTCAGAATTTGCTAATTTTATTGGAATTTATACAGTTATGAAACAGTAATATAACTATAAAAGATTAAAAGATTATTACATCTGAAAAAAAAGCCATATAATTATGCCCAAAGTGACCAGAAATGATATTAATGATGACAGTTTCTAATAGCACAAACACATGCCTATCCCTATCTCTGTAAAAGATTTTATGGAAATCCTAAATAGACTTCAATAGTATGATACTACTAAGATTTTATTTTCAATCCATTAAGGCAACAAATATTATTGTTGTTGATGCAAACACATACAAAGAGACACAAATATACATATATACACATATACACTTCTCTCAGGCTGGTTTTGATATAGACTGCAACGCTTCAAAAACAAGCTTGAAAGTAACTTCCTCTGTTGAAGAACTCATTACATTCTCTGCACAAGATAAACATCCTTGCAAACAAACTACAACATTCACACTTTCGCCAGTTAAGAGAAAATACAGAATAGTCCACACAAGTGCCAACTCCGGATTCAGTTCTCACTGAGTTCAATAACATCCTTGTGTTTTTTGGCTGTATTATTTGAACAAACTATCAAAACCTCTGGAGGGGTACTTTCCTCAACTTTAAAATGATACACCACCACAAAATGGGACAGACAATCTAAGAACACAATTTCTGCTATCAGAGTACTTCATTATGAACCCCACTATGAACCCCAATTTTGCCACTTAACTACCTTGGCCAGTTGTACACAGCAATAGGGAAGGTCATGGTGCAAAGCTCAAGATTCAAGCTAAATGCCTGCAATTTACATTCTGGCTCCACCCACAGGTGCACTCACCAATGAGCTGGTAACAAGAAGCTTCAGGTTCCGTATTACAGGTGCCGCTTCCAGGGTCTTCTAACCATATTTTATATCTGTAAGTCTATGTCATGTTTCTGAAAGAGGATCCCAAATAGCATGAATAAAAATTGGGGGATACCACAAAATCTAGATCAAAAATTGACTCCTTCAGTTATTGATTCTGTAACATGGATTAAATACCTATCTCTTTTCACAGGCTGCTGTCAGGATTTGTGACTTAATTCACATAAAAATAATTAAAATAGTGCCATGCATGAGTTATATTCTCCATGAGTGCTGGTTACACAGCTTCTTTTGCTGGCCATTCTTTATCTTGTTCTTTTATGAGAACTGAGCACCCTTCTCTTCACAACTGTAGCCTGTAGGGAACCTCTGAGTCCTCAATTCCTTCTTTTTGTGTTTACTTTTTATTTTATGAAAATGATTTTATAACAAAATAATAAGAGAATAACACTTCATCATTACCTTCAAAGTAGTTACTCAGAGTGAAAGATACAAACCAAAAAGATTATTGACATATTTTCTGTGAGCCTCCTTAGTTGATGACAACTTAGTTTAAATCAGCTTCTATTATAGCTCTTAAACCTATGAAATTTTTTCATTGCCTTCATTGTGACAATTTTTGTCCATATTTTCCTCCACAGAGCCATCTTCTAGATTGTATTTCTCAACAAAACAATTGGTATGAAAGTGGAATTATCATCAGACTTGTCATAAGTTTGGAAAGTATTGCTACATGTCACTTAAAACTCTGAAAAGCTATTTAGACTCCATCCTGCTTTTGAAATATTGACCTTTCAAACAAATTCAGGCTTTTAACATTGGCATTTCTTTGACAACTTGGAACACACTTAAACACTTACATCTTTGCATACTGGAATTGCCTCTTACCTACACTTAGGCCAATCACAGTGAGAATAATCCACATTATCTGAAGGCTCTGTTTATAAAAATTAATCACATCTTTAAAAATTATATTTATAAAATATGTAGATTGGTTTACCAGCAGCCAGATACCATGCCTAGCCAAGTGTACATGAAATTAACGAGCACACTATGAAATGCATGCAAAGTACTTCAGAGTTCCTATATATTTTCTAGGGTTGTGATATCACAATTATCTGCTGGTTTGTAGGCTAATGAACAAGTTATCTCCAATTGATTCTCTTACCTCATTGTCCACTGGTATTCTGCCATATACTTTATTGGGAGTATCACAGAAAAATCCCAAAAGGTACATCTGTGCCTCCAATTATAGCCCTTCAAAGAGGTCTTTCAATATTTTCCCCCTGTGGACACAATCCAGATTCTTTGGCTTTGTTCCTTGGATAATCTCAGCTAGAATGTCCTTAATAAACCTTAAAAATTATAACACAAGAAAAAATGTTTATAGAGGAGGGTCAATGTGACCAGATCAGTGTGGCACAAAAGCATTGTTCCTAAGTTTAGGAAATAGAAGCAGAGTAGAAAGGATATGACCACCCTATAGCTGAAGCTACAAGAGAAAAAAAAGTTATGATACCCAACTCGTAGTAATTAGGATGGAGGCACAAAAGAAGAACAGGCAGGCAAGGGACCTTTAAAATACACAGATAGAAACTGGAAAAATATGCTGAGACTTTAATTTGGAATGCTGGCTCTGGTGATTATTTGGGCAACTCCTACCAAATAGGAGTCTAATAATAAGGAGGGTCTTTCTGGACTTTTGTCATGCAAAGCACAAATCAACCCCTAAGTCACAGGTTAAGGGGTAATTTTTAGTTAAGAGAAATAGCACAATGCCAGCATTAGCAAAAGTGGATCTCCTTATCCTTCCATGAAGCGAAGTTCCTAGTTCAGAAATCACCTAGACATGGTTTGAGTTTTGTTTTAGTGAAAAAAGTTCTTCTTATGTTGTCTTCCTATGTGCTTTTTGCCATAAAACCAGTGTGAGATGTGACCATATGTCCACTTCAATGTAGAAATAAATAAATATTGGAAACTAAAAGTCTAATTTGGAAATGCCAGCTATGTAGATGGACTGCCTAGAATTGAAATATTAGCCTCTTGCAATCAGAATTTAGGAGAATCAGGAGCCTTGGTCATTGGCAGAATGTACTACTGTATGGGAAGTTCAAAAGGATTCAGTAATGACAAACACCTTCACATTTCCATCCTGCATTCAACTGTACTCTGCTACAGACACAGCAGCCTGGCTCTTCCTTAGGTCAGAGGCCCTGATATATTTATGACTAAAAACCTCTTTTTAGTAACATATCCTCTCAGCCTTACACTAAGATGACTACAGAAACACACTTTAGAATTGTAACTTGAAATCTGCTGCCATGGCTTGTTCACTGGCTGCAGAGACAGTGCTGAAGCTAAGGCTGCAAACAGCAAGACTGATGGGTATATAATGTGGCAAAAGAAAAACATATCTGTTATCCAGAAGACAGTAACTTTGAGGTGTTCTGATACTGAAAAAATAAGGAAGGGTATCTCCCCCTGATTCTAACAGTCTAGTTGAAAAGTTCATATTTTTTCCATAGAAAAACAAACTTCAAGTCAACAAGGAAGGATCATGAGTAGGAGAATGATTGGGTGATTCCCCTAAAGGACCTACCTGGCAGCTCTTCCTCTTCCTTGATCTGCATATAAGAACTGTGCTGGCATCTGGGACACCACTGTCCCTGGACATTACCTCTGAATCTTCCAGCATGTTCACTCTCCAGTTCCTGTTCAGGGCCAGCCCTGCCACCCTGCTCCTTGTTCTGCTCCTGCAGCTGGGGGTCAGCACAGCCCAGGAAGACACGTGAGTCAACCTTTCTTCTTCCTACAGAAAACCCACTGGGAGGGCTTTGTTCCTAACCAAGAAATTGACACATGCCTTGGATATTCTTGAAGTTTCTCAGACATCTTGTCTCATGAGCTCTCCTGATATCATGGTGGATTCCACATTTCTGTTCAAGGAAGCTTCATTAAGCCCTTACACATTCGACTAGGAGCTTCTGGATACCTGAAGAATAAGGTTTGCCATGGACACAGAGGCTGTAATTAACAATTAGTCTTTCTCCAAGCCAAGCATAGTGATTCACACCTATAATGCCAGCACTTTGGAGTGTAAATCAGGGAAATCACCAAGAATTCAAGGCCACACTATGCTTCACAGTGAGTTCAACACAGGTTTTTACTATATAGCAAAATCTTGTATCTAAAAGAAATTAATTGTACTCTTTGCCTCTGAACTACAGATCACTCTCAAGTATTTTGCTTAGAGTTCTGCTTCATAAAGTTTCCTTTTTCAAAATGTGAGAGACGCAGAGGTCTGGGAGTCCTATCAACAGCTTTGTACAGCATTGGCAGGATTCACTGAAGGACAAGATGCTTCATATCAACACGTTATGTTCTGGGGTTGAGTTCACCCGTATGTACCTGAGATGATATTCTTCCTTAAGTCAAAAGATGAATAGTAGGGCTTCTTACACACTGAGACTCAGGAGCACAGGTTCACAAGTCCGTGTACTGAGTGTTGTAGTTTGAAGGCAGAGGAAGAGTATGGAACATGTAGGGTACTGTAATTCTTTTTACTACTTTGTGTTTAAATTTTTATCAATAGAAAAAATGTAACTCCTTAGTTTTCAATGACACTAAGTCCACACAAAACATCCAAATCAACCAGCAAATCTAAGTGCTTGCAGAGTCTGATACTGAGCAGTTGATCCAACCCATATACACTCCTCCTGGCACTGTCCCTATCTCTCCTGCCACCTTATGGTTCCTAACCTCCCTCATGAACAGGTCTCTGATCTCTGTGTCCTGTCTTTCTCCTTCCAGAGCCAGTCGAAGAACAATAATACTCAATACAGAGATGCCACAAGTAGTAGCAGCCAATACCGAAACCAGCCTTAAGCTTACCGTTAAGACAGAATTGAGAGAATGTATGGTGGTAAGTAACGACCTGGGGACTGACCTGAAAGCACATCTGATTACAAGGCAAATCTAAAGCCTTTATTATAAATGCAGTATAATCAAATTCCCACTTTAATATTTCACAATATCCTTAATAAAATATTCTCATGTATGTTATATCACACAAGATAATATCACATAACAATTCTGAAAGCTTGTAGAAGTTGACAATTTTTGTCTTCAGATGAAGAGACTCTAGTTCACGAAGGTTTAGAGAGGATGATAAAGAGATAAAGAGTGAATAGGAAGTGACAGAAAAAGAGAAAAGATGTAAGTGCTGGGAGAGAACTGGTAGAAGTTTCTCCGTGGCTCTGGCATGGTGCACATGGCACGGGGTTCGTCCAGGGGTTGCTCAAAAGAACACACTGCAGCCCAGTGCGGTAGATTAAAGTAGGTGGAGTGAAAAAGATCTGCAGTCTCTGGTGCATCCTGTCCCATATACTTTGCAATGAGTCTGATTTCCTCTTACCTTTCCTCTGCTCTTTTGCTTTGTCCCTCTGGTAACTAACTTTTGTCCAAGAATCCTCTGTCCCGCAGTATACTACCTGGTTCTCCTTCTTTGCAAGGCTCAACAATTATAAAAGAGAAGTTGAGTCTCTAAGCTATACCACAGGTTTTCAAATCATGGTGCACCTAAAACTAACCAGCTGATCCCATCAAATAGTAAAATATGGTTCAATGCTCCGGGAAAACTAAGCTTCTGGGTGTGTAACTAACTCCCAGGACACATAGAAGGTCTTTTCATGAGTCCATTCTTTGAACAGCTTGAGGTTAGAGCATTACATCATTCCAAATTTCCCAACAACGTGAGTGAGATTTGAGGATAGCAATTAAGAAGGAAACAAAATTGGGAGCATGAAGACACCTCTTCATTAAAACGTATCCTAAAATTTCACCCACACATGTGAGAGTACAATTCTTGATCATTAAGCAAAGAATATCCTAGGTGCTTTGTCAAATTTTTGTTTGCCATCCATAAATCTGAACCATACATGTTGTCTTGCGTTGGAAGAGAGACCAGTTCATAGTTTTTCAACTTTGTGTTTTGTGTACTATAACCAGAGATGACAGTGTGGAAAACGTGTACATGTTGTACATGATCAATAATTGTGATACTAATAGTTTCTGGGTGACTGCGATAAATAATGAATTTATAATTGACTCGTGAAGAGTAATAATTGTACAAAATGTATTCAGGTCAACACAATGTCATATAATATTGTAGTCATTAAAATTAAACCTTAGAATAATTCTGATACAATAACATATACTGATCTTTCAAAAATCCACCTAAGTCCAGATAAAAATCTCTTTGGTGCATCAGTGAACTGCAAACCAAAAAGAATTTGTGTAAGAGGAAATTTTACTAACTTTATTCAGCCAAATTTTATTTGTAGCTTCCAATAAAATATGAACACAGAGATTTTAAACATTTTCACACTTTAAAACTGTTTAGAAAATAGAACTTGTTCATTAGCTTAAAATTTCTACCACCGTATTTTCTACCAGACACAACGGTTTTCCAAATAAAATTCTGTTAAAATGAAATCTTAGACTCATACTCCGTTTAGAGCTAAAACACTATGGATTACACCTATAACTACACATTTGAATATAAAAACTGTATAATACTTTAAAGCTTAAAAAAGCATCTGATTAGCCACAATGCTTAAGCATTTTTGTAATATGGACCCTTTTATGGATCTTATAAGGTCTTTGGCCCTGTCAGAAAAAAGATGCTTTGAAATGCACAATGTGTGTTAGATTACTTGTGAAATTAAATATTGACTAACAAGGTTAAATGCAATACATTAAACTTGGAAAACAATAACGTATGTGTTTACTGATCCATTGGCTGGAGAAGCAATACATTTAAACTACAAAAAGTTAAGTTTCATCTTGTGAAGACATGATCTGTGATGGCTGCTGCAGCAATACAGCAAACAGCAAAGAGAGGAATGAAAATACAAGGATAGGTTATTCCACACTCCGGGGCTCTCCAAGGAATTCTGAGTAGCATCCAATGGTGCGAACACTGGAATTTCCTGTGAGGCTAAGGATCACTCAATACTGAATTCCCAGGTAACTGAGCAAGTTTCTGGTATGGGAAGGTGGTAGGTGGCCTCAGTCATTCACACCCAGCCACTCTGATAACTCCTACATGTTCAGAGCAGTGATGAGTGTGGGCAAAATGTGTAAGATATGTTAGTCTTTCAAGTGCTGTGAACCATTTTCCTCATCCTTGTTATAAAATCACACATTGTGCTGATGTTAGATTGAAGTTTCTTTCCATCTGGATTTACACAGAGACCTACTTATTCACAAGTCTCTCTGTGTTGACAGACCCCAGAGAAAAAGCCCTCAATTAGAATTAAATAGGTGTTGAAATTGATACATAGAATAATCTGAGATATTAAGTTGCAGAACACTCTAAAATTGGAAAGGAAAAATAAAGGGAAGAAATTTACCCTTCAGGTTTCCTTTTCTTATCTAATAGGCTGGTAAAGTAACTGTTTGCATCTCACAGTGAAGGGAGGTTGCAGTGAGAAAAGTAACTTTAATTATCAAGGGTCACGAAGTTACCAGGGAACACAGCAGGACCTGGTCAAGTGCAAGAGAGACCTGGCCTTTGTGGCAACACCCACATAGCCAGAATACCATCTCAGCCATTCACAAAATAAAATATCATGCAGGTCATCTCCCAGAGTGCCATTGATAATGAAGGCCAGTCTGCTAGTCGATGGACTGCCAACCAGAAGTGACATCTTACAACTTCACCTACATGCCGAGTCTCGTGCCCACATTTCTCAGGGATCAGTTGGTGTACAGGAAGCAAGAGAAGCTGATAACTAACATGGGCTCCTCAATAACTCTGACCCACCTCTGATTTTGCCCTCTCTTGTTTTCTTTCACATTCACCAGACTAACACTGAGTCTTCTCCTCCTACCAGATTAAAACTTACCTCCTAAGCAGCAAGCCATTAGAGGGTCCCTTCAACTATAAATACACCGGCTGCCTCTGTGGAGATTCCCCAAGAAGCTTCTACTGGGACTTCAAGAGCAACAGTGAGTACAGGCATTATCTAAAGAAGGGGCCCTCCATGAGGGAGGAAAAAGCAGAAACCGAACTGTCATATGAAAACCTTAGGAGAAGAAGAGCAACCTGAGGATCTGAAAGAATAAAGCCCAGATACTAAAAGAGAGGCATTGTATGATAAAAGCTAAGAAAGGAGATAGTTTTAAAATAACTTGGAAAAACTAAAAACAAGTGGGTGAGTACCTAATCCCAGCAAAAACAGAGGAGCCGGAAGAGTGTGTGAGGTGATCTTTGTGCTCCTCTCTTCCAGGCACTGTAACAATTGCAGCAGTGGTTGACATTGTTCGGGAGCCTAATATCTGCCCTGAAGATCTAGCAGTGGTACCCATAACAGCAAATCGGTTTTACACTACAAAAACCATGTATGTATCTTAATGGAAACATTTGTGTGTCTCACAATGCCCATGCAGTTTCTTCTAAGTAAGCATGACTGGTGAATCTGGTGCAGGTCTAAAATAAACTTCTCACAACCTGCCTGTACTCTGTTGTATTTCTCTCCAAAATCTGTCCTAAAATCCTCCTAGTACACCAAACTTTTATAACGACGAATCTCTTTCCAAAAACAGTTACCATTGACACTTGCTTTGTAATACTCGTATAACAGTTTACTTCATGTGCAGCACTTACAGAAGTCTGTAAGAAGAAGAGACTCGGCATGTGAATTTAAACAGGGTAAATCTGTGGTGGCAAATGTTCACCAGATACCAATGCAAAGCTAAGAAGCTTCTCTACAACCAGTCAGACACATCTAGGTAGTTATTATGTTGTCATGGGTCTGAATGGGGGAGCATTTGTTCAGTATGCAAAAATCCCTTATGTAGCAATATTTCTAAAGACTACCATCCCAAAGATAAAATCAGTCCTTGAATTTAAAAGAAAGAGGTACAATATTTTCCACTGAAGCCATGGACTCTAGGATTTCCATATCTTAATGTGTTTAAGTGATAAAGTAACAAAAAAGGAGCAGAAATAAGAAACTACCACATCGTGACCGACCATACAGAAGTAAAGACACAAGTCTTTCCCAGCCATGCCCATCTTGATCTCATCACTGGGAGTCTGGAGTCAGAGCAGAACCCAGAAAAGCTTGTGCATTTTTTCACACAACTACATGTGTATGTGCATGTATATTTTTAAAATACTGTTTAAGACTTAAAGAGGCAGATTTTTCCTTTTCATGTACCTGAGAGACACAGAGAAAGACTTTTTTGTAATAACTGAGCAGTTTCTTCCATTCACACCTGTGGTTACCCTGAACACTTTGAGGCGCTGTTCTCACCACTGCATGTGCTATGCTAGATAAATTGTGTCAATTTAAGAAATTTAGAAGCTAAGTGACTCATCAGGGGTTCCGGGTCCTCCCTTTGTAGGCACCCTGAGCCTGTGCAATAGGAGGGCATGGAGATGGTTGGGGCAGGTAACCCACATTTAATACAAAGGAGAAAAAGAGACTGGCCTCCCCCAACACATCTTTTGCTCTTGTTGCTTTCCTGTCTTCTGTCACTTTGAATGGTTGCCCATGTGCTATGCCACCCGACTTTGGAACCAGCTGATTATGGTCTGACACCTCCACATATTATGAGCTAAATAAACCTTTCCTTCCTTAATTTTGGGCATTGGGTATTTTGTCTCAATAATGAGAGAAAAGTAACAAAGATATAATTTAGTACCAGAGAAGTGGAGATGTTACTGTGACTATACCTGACCATGTGTATCAAGAGCCCGTGGGAATGGCTCATGGAAAGAGTTTGGAAAGGTTTGAAGATACAGGCTAAAAAAAATAGAGCAAGAATGCTTAGGCTGTTCTAAATGGAAGATTCTGGTTAGATCTCAGAAAGCAAGGTAGCTGATAGAAATCCTGCCAGTAAAGACCAGTTCAGGAAGTTTCTGTTGGGAAGAAGGCCTGCATTAGCTGTTGAAATCCAAACAATGTGTGCTATGGTACACATTGACAGATAGTTTGTCTGCATTTTGCTTGTGTCCAGAGACTCTGCCTGAGTCTGACTTAAAGGGTAGTAGGTTAATTAATGTAGCAGAAGGAATTTCAAGGTAGTCAAATGTTGACGCAGTGGCATGGCTTTCACTGGGGGCTTTTAGCCAGACTTATGTTGAGAATCAAGAGCAAAGAGGCCAGTAGAATGATTTAAAATGTTGTGAGTTTGGGCAGAGAGGAAGCTCCAGCAAAGCTGTGGACTACAAAGATAGAGCTGAGGAGATCTAATTGCTGAGAAGGAACAGGAGAATAGAAAAATGACCTGAGGGAATCACAAGAAGAAATTAGTCTCCACCCTTTGCAGTCTCAAAATTGCAACAGTAAAAGACTTTGCTTTGAGTAGAAAGTCACAGAACACCATAATCCCAGAATGGCAGCAGCTGTGCCATGTTCAAGAATGATGGCAACATAGAAAGTTTGTTCCTCAGAATTGGGTTCTCAGTGCCCAGAAATCCAAATTCCCAACTCCTATAGCCAAGAGAGAAGAAAGCCTGAGTACTATTCCAGCTGGCAGCAGATATTGACATCATCCACATGGTGTTGTGTTTAGGTGCACAGAGGATGCAAGAGTTGCAGGGTCAAGAAGGCTTCCACTTCAATTTCAGAAGGCCTGGGAGGCCAGGCAGTGTAGAGGGCAGTGTATGAAGCTGTGAGGGTGAAGCCAAAGGTGCAATGGAGACCCCAGAAGTTTGGAGAAGCCCAGAGTGTGGATTGTCTAAGTAAAGCTGAAAGGAAGGAGCAAAGTGGGCATAAGAGAGAAGCCATGGGATCTACAACCACCAGAAGTGTCATAGGGATAGAGCCACCCAAGCCCTTAGGATCTCACAACTTGTCACAGATTGCCTTAGGTGCTTGTTGTAGTCAGGGGTTATGAGGAGAACAATTAAACATCAGGACATGGAGTTTATAATATTATGATGGTCACCCAGAGTTTAATCCAAGAAAGTGCAGGGAATCTGTCCACAAGACTAAAGACCCAGAATATTCACCCAAAGGCCTTGATCCACAGCAATGTCCTGCATGAGTCCACATGAAAATCTAGAACTGATAACAATGTCTCCCACAAGTCCAACTGGAGGTCTAGAGCCCACAAAATGGACTAATGCCAGTATCTTTCATGGATCCATGCAGAGAAGGCCCAAAGGTCAGTGGTAGAATCTAGAAAGTCTATGCCAGTGGGGTGAAGGAGCTGTGCTGGTAGGTTGAGGGTTCTACACTGGAGCAGAGAAGTCACACTCATAATAAAAACCAAGGCTGTCCTGGAAAACACCACAGCCATCATCAGTAACATGCAGGTCCCAAGCTTCTTCAATGATAATAACAGTCAAGCACATGCCAGAAAGCCAGCATGATGAGTTTGTCCAGGAGATTAAGCACCACAGGTCTTCCCCTCTGGAGCTAGGAAGTCATGCTCAGTGTAAGGACCAGAGCTCCCCGCAAAGTGAACCACAGCCACTCCCACTAACAAGGTCCCAAACTCCTCTGAGGACAATGGTTGAATTCATACTGGGAAGGCTAGTCATGATGAGCTCCTCTGGGAGAACCAATGGCTCAAATAGCAACATGTAGGAGAACCCACAATGCCTCACTTCTCCTTCTCCATGTCTCTATTTATGCTGGCAACTTTCCTCAGGTGGAACATTATGCTCAGCACCATGCTGGTGTTAAATTGACCATCAGTTTTTAATCCATAACAGTGTTTAAGTTTACCCTGATGGATTTTGTACTTGCTTTGGTCCCAAGTCTTTGCATCCCCTTGTTTGAAACTTATGGAATGAAAATGATTGTCCTGTGCCACTGAAAGTTGGAAATGTTTAACTTTTCAGTTTTACAAGGGATTGTAGCTAACAGTTTCCCTTAAATCTCAGAGACTTGATACTTCCACTTTTCAGCAACGCTGAAACTGTTAGGACTACAATGGTTACCATTATGTCTCTTGTTATCTTCAATAGAATTGACCATATCATCAGGTACAATAAAATTGAACACAGCAGTACAGAACAAAATCAATAAAAACAAAACATTGGATACATTATAGGACTTCAAAAGATGGTAATAGTCAAAGCAGAGTTGGTATCGCAGTGAATCTTATTGTCTTCGGAGTAGTTGCCTATACTCTCAGACTTGATACTCATCAAACATAACAGATTTGAATAAAATCATTCAGTAACTCCTTATATAAAACTTAAAAGCAATAGAAGCCAACCAGAATAAATGGTGATGGAAGAACTAATTTACTCATAACAGGGAATAAACTCTGATGAATAATGAAAGAGGAAGTATTTTTAAAAAGAGAAGTAACTAACAAAATAACCAACTTGGGATTATTAGAGTCTCTAAGAAAACAACCTTTTTTTCTCAAGTAACAGAAAAAAAACTTTTGCATACATTATAAGTGCTACAGTTTGTGCTATGGTTTGAACATGGTTTAAATGTGTTCCTTAAGGCTCATGTTCTAGAAAATTGGTCCCCATTGTGATGAGAGAAGTAGTAGTGATATAGGATATAAGAAATAAAAATAGGAAAAAATGAGAGAGGTAAAACATAATTTAAAATTTTTACTTTAAAAAGAAAAGTTTACAACTTTTCCTTTTTAGTTACTCCAAAATTTATTTTTTTAATTTTATTTTAAAGAGGGTAAAATTAAACAGAACAAAACAGATCTGAAGAAAATAATGTAAGAAAAACAGATTTCAAACAAGACAACAGGGAATCTTCACTGTCTATCATATTGTCTCTTGTTTTCTTCTAGATAGTTGTCCATATATTCACACACAATGAGTTTTTACAAAACAAAATAGTATTAGACTGATCAGAACAGGATGATGAAGGCATTTTAGGTCTTCAAAATCAGACAATAGGAAAGTCAACAATGACTGCTACAATGTCTCTCTTTCTCTTCAAAATAGCTGTCCAGAGCTGGATTGAACAAGATGGCGGACTGGTAGGTAGCAGTAGAGAGACCCTCTCTGAGAGAGACAGCTCAAATGCCAGAATAAAAAACCCTGGAGAGACCCAAACAGATAGAAATGGACTCTCACAACCCAGGGAAAAACTATACCACAAAAAGCCACTCAAATATGAGGTCCTGGGACTACCATCAGAGAAGCTAAGGTCAGCAAGCACAGCACCCTCCTTGAGCTGCCTGAATTCCTGCCCGACCTGAACAAGCGATCCGCACCGTAGCAACTGGCTTAAGCCGCCAGAGCGTGGAGCTGAACAGCCCTGCATCCAGCTCACCAGGACTGGCCCTGCGCTCAACCCACCCGGGGGCACCGTGAATTCCCACATCAGACACACTGAAGTCAGAGGTTGGGGAGTCCTGCAGTTCTCGGGACAGGCATCAGCATGTGGTGAGTGGTGGGAATGGGACCCTCCCACGGGAAAGGGGTAACTGACTGGACAACATGTTGGATTTGGGCAGGACAGCCCTCACTCCATAAGGAAGTGGCTTCAGCTGGTTGCTCCCCTTGCCGAGCAGATTGGTGGGATCTGCTTGGATTAGGCCGCGCCCCTGGTGGGGAGACAGTGAGTCCCTACAATAATACTTCCTTGAGATCAGTGCACGCTGACACAGTGAAGGCCTGCAGGGGTTGACTGGCCCGGATGGGAGGAGCTAGCGCACACTGCCCATGGGTGAACTCTAATCTCTGATAACCTATTGAAGAGGGCTAAAGCTCCTGGCCTGTGCCCTCTAGAGGAGCCTTAACCAACAAGAAAAGGGTCTGGGCATTACACTGTACACTTGTATGGAAGGAACCAAAAACATGACGAAAGGGAGAAATAAGAAACAATTCCTAGCCCCCAACCCTGAGAACATTGATCCAGGAGAGGTAAATACAAAAGAGACTGAGGGCAGCAATAATGCAACAACAAACACAGCATTAGCGGACATAAAGAGATATCTTCAGGACCTTGTAAGCGGGACCAAAATTGAAATATTAATTCAAATTAAACAAGAGATAAGTAGATTAATAAAATAAGGGCTGGGTTCCTCTCAAGAAGACACAGACAGAAGAATAGAGGAACACAAATGGAGAGAAAAATTTAATGAAGAATTCAGAAAAAATCTAGAATTTATGAAGCAGATTCAAAGGGATTATCAGGAAACTAAAGACTCGATAGAAAGCTGGCAAAACTGCTTGAAAGAAACCAAAGATAGACTATCAAAAATTGAACACAGGCTTGCAATGTGGGGTCATGAAAGGGAAGATCTCTTAAAAATGACAAGGGAGCAGGCAGTAAAGATACAAAGACTGGAAGATGACAAGAGGACCTATAACTTAAGAATAAAGTATATGAATGAAGAAGCATGAATCAAACCAGAGGAATTACAAAGGCTATTCACAGCAATTTTTAAAGAAAATTTCCCAAAACATAGAAAAAAGAAATGATATGCAGAGGTATGAAGCATACAGAACTCCAGCCACCTACAACCCAAACAGAGATACACCCAGACACATAATAATCAAGATCCCAGAAATTCAGTATAAGAACAGAATATTAAAAGCCATCAGAGAAAAGAAACAGAGCACCTATAAAGGAAAACCCATGAAAATCACGGCAGACTTCTCGACACAGACCATCAGGTCAAGAAGAGCTTGGAGTAAAGTAATTCAAGCGCGGAAGGAGAACAATCTCCAGCCCAGATTGATGTATCCTGCAAAACTCTCTCTAGAAATTAATGGAGAAAAAAGATGCTTCCATGACAAACAGGAACTAGGAGAATTTGTGACCACCAGTCCAACCCTACAAAAAATACTGAAGGACGTTCTAGGGAGAGAGAACAAGAATATGAGCATTTCAGGAACAGTGGCAGAGAGGCCTCAGTGAACGAGACAGACAGTGGAGTGGAAGAGAAAAATAGACTATCAATGGCAGAAAAATAGAATAGCAGAAATGAGGCAGAGAAGATTGGCTATAATCTCTACTATTTTGAGAGCCTCAAAATAGTAACAGAGAGAAACACAGGCAGAGTAGATCAGGAGATAGGGTCCATTGAGATGCTCTTTATAGGGAGGCAGAGGGACCCAAAACAAGCAGTGCAGCCCATGGGAGTGAAAGGGGAGGAATTGTCTAAAAAATGAAGGCAGAGGATACTGTTAATAGGGTAACAAGATTTAAAATTTACATTATTCTCACCACTCTGCTTGGATGGATTACGTGCTGTTCTAGTTTGTCTACTTACACTAGACTTGAGGACATGGTCAGCTGTCCCAAAAATAAGAGGACATATTATGGTAATCATCCCTAATTTTCCTATCAACTTAATCTGAAGCCCTTTATAACTTACACTATCTTATTATGACTGATCTTATTTGAATCTGGTTTGTTAGATTGCTACTTTGTATTGACTGATTTTATTTAAATCTGTTATGATGGATAGCATCAAGTCTAAGTGTATAGGCAACTA
>PVJX010016547.1:0-14215 GCA_004027295.1 Dolichotis patagonum | reverse complement strand
TCCTCATGCTTTTCTAGGAATTGTTTTGTTTTATCTTGCTTTGTTTTGTTTTTCCTGCTAATATAGAAATGATAGATATACGTGTAGAGACTCATGCAGGTGTAGAGCTTATAAACAGTTTACGAGAACCAACTATATAACACATGTTGAAATGAACAACTACATTTAAGAAAAAGAGACATTACAATACCCAGTGCTGATTCTATAATGTCATGATGTGAAGTCCAGCAAAACTATCACTTTTGATTCAAAATGATCTTAGCTTGCTTTGCCTTGTTTAAGTTCAACACACGTTAAGGTATGGACAGCTGTTTTGAGAAGAATGAGAGACACTATTACAGCCATTCTTGGCTTCCCTAATGTCTGGGCTTAAAGACTTCAAATGCTCTCCTCATTCTGCTCAGATCAATTCCATACAAGGTTGTTTCATGTGAATTCCCTGTATGTGACAATATGGACAACTATTTGGACCAAAACAAGAGTCAATATGATAGAGAGTGAATATCTCCGATTATCTAGTTTTGAAATTTATGTTTCTTACATTGCTTTCTTGTGATCTGCTTTGTTCTGGTTTATTGTGTTTAATTTTACCCTTTTGATATAATTGCATGCATATTTGCATGGGTAAGTTGGATGACCATATCGCTGTTTTTGTCAGAATCTGGAGCAGAACTGTTGACAGTTTCACTGTTTGAATGTCTACTTTACATGTTTTAACTTTGTAAATTGAACAACTATTTCCAAGAAATCATTAGGTAATTTGTCAAGCAATAATTTTTTTAGGTTTTTTGTTGTTGTTCTTTTCCTTTTTTCCTTGGAATACTGTATTGTTGCTACCCTTTATTCTGTTTTGTTTTGTTTTGTTCTGTTTTCTCTTTAAATAAAATTATAAATAAAAACAAAATAGCTCTCCATACTTCCATGTATGTTGAAATGAAACAATACAAAACAGACTGAAATCACTCTGAACAAAGAATAATAGTATTGCTGGATTTCACAGCATGACCCTATGGAATGAGCACTGGATATCATAGCATCTCCTTTCCTTCAAATAGCTGTTCATTTCATCATGAATTATATAATCAATTCTCATAAACTGTTTAGGAGAAGTTCTACGCATATATTAGTCTCCACATCTTTAACTATCCTTTCTGTGTTACAGGGAAAAACAAAACAAAACAAATTCCTAAAGAACATGAACAAAAAAGACAAATAAATAACAATAGCAAAGAGCCCAAAACACTGACAATATGGGCCCTCAAAATGACATGGTATGAGTATTAAGAGGGTTGTTATTTTACATAATGATGTTCAAGAGTTCCCCAGATTACCATACAATAATATGCACAATCAATCCAATCCTATGAATGTTAATTATTTTGTTCCAAAAACTTATAGAATTTGTAGCACAATTAGCTATCCTAAATGTGTTCATATAATTTTAAGTATCTTTTCTTTTCTTTTCCCTTCCTTTTTCTTTTTCCTCATTTTCCCTGAAATATTATTTTCCCCTTTAAGCAGATTCTTATCCTTTCACTGTATTTATTGAGTTTTTTTGTATCTTATGTACTCTCATCATTTCTTACACTAGGGAGACTATATGGTATTTACACATATCATTTTGATTTGTTACATTTATGAGTATGGTCTCAAGTTGCATCCATTTACTTTTAAATGTCTCCATATGATCATTCTTTATAGCTGAGTAGTACTTCACTTTATAAAAATATCACACCTTTTTTATCCATTCCTCAGTTAATGGGCACTTAGGTTACTTCCAAGATCTGGCTATTACAAATTTTGCTTCTATAAACATGGATGCATATACATCACTGAGGTATGATGTTTTCAGTTCTTCTGGGAATATGCCCAGAAGTGGAATACCTTGGGTGAAATGGGACTTTCAATCCCAGCTATCAGAGGAATCTCCAGACTGACCTCCACAGTGATTGCACCAGGCTGCACTCCCACCAACAGTGCAGAAGAGTTCCTTTTTCCCCCTGCAGCCTGTCTAGCATTTGTTGTTAGTGGTTTTCTTTATCCTGCCCATTCTTTCTGGAGTGAGATGGAATCTCAGTGTGTTTTTAATTTACATTTTTCTAATGACTAATGATGCTGAACATTTTTCAATGAATTTATTTGCCACTTGTATTTTTTTCATCTGAGAACTGTGTATTCATCTCAGATGCCCATTTTTGGATTGGGTCTTTGAATTTTGGGGGTCTGATCTTTTTTTAATCCTTTATATGTTCTAGACAGAAGTCCTTTGTCTGAGGGACACTTCACTAAGAATTCTTCCCAATTTGTAGGTTTTCTTTTTACTATGCTGGAGACTTCTTTTGACATGCAGAAACTCTTTAATAAGACATCATCCCAGTTATTGATTTTGGGAAGTATTTCCTGTGCAGTTTGATTCTTGTTCATGAATTCTCTACCTATCCCTATGTCTTCAAGATTTCTACCTACTTTGTCTTCCAACAGATTTAGTGTTTTTGTTTTAATATTTAGGTCTTTGATCCATTTAGACTTTAATTTAGTACATGGTGATAGGCATGGGTCTAGTTCTGGTTTTCAGCATATGGAGAGCCAATTTTTCCAGAACAATTTATTGAAGAGATTATCTTTCTTCCAGTGGATGTGTTTGGCCCCTTCATCAAAGACAAGGAGTTTGAGTGTGTTTGTAGTTGTAGTTGTATCTTCTTATCTATTCCATTGATATTCAGGTCTGTTTTTATTCCAGTACCATGCTGATTGTGTTACAGTAGCTTTGTAATATAACTTCAAGTCAGGAATTGTGATGCCCCATGCCCTGCCTTGTTGCTTAGAATTGCCTTTGCTCTTCTAAGTCTCTTCTGGTTCCAGATGAATTTTAGGAATGATTTTCCTAGTCTGTGACATATGCTGGTGGTATTTTGATTGGGATTGCACTGAATCTGTATAACAATTTTGGGAGAATGGCCATTTTCACAATGTTTATTCTTCCTATCCATGAACAAGGGATGTCTTTCCATTTTCTAAGATCCTCTTCAATTTTTTTGTAGGGTATTATAATTTTCCCTTAATAGATCTTTTACTTCTTTTGTTAGATTGATTCCTAAGTATTTCATGTTTTGGATGCTATCATGAAGAATGTGGACTCTTTTATTTCTCTCTCAGTGCTTTTGTTGTTAGTGTATAGGAATGCTATTGATTTTTGAGTGTTGATTATATATCCAGCTACATTACTGAATTTATTTATTATATCTACAAGTCTTTCAATGGAGGTTTGGGGGTCTTCTATGTAGATTATGACATCATCTGCAAATAATGACAATTTAACTTCTTTTCCTATCCTTACTCTTTTTATTTCTGTCTCTTGTCTAATTGCTCTGGCTAGTATTTCCAGCACTATATTGAATAAGAGTGATGATAATGAACATCTTTGTCTCATTCCTGATTTTAATGTAAAGGCTTTCAGTTTTTGGCCATTTAATATGACACTGGCTGTTGACTTGTCATAGATGGCTTTCATCATATTGCGATAAGGACCATATATTCCAATTTTCTGTGAGTTTCTTATCATGAATGAGTGTTGGATATTATCAAAAGCTTTTACTGCATCTGTAGAAATGATCATGTGGCTCTTGTTTTTGGCTCTATTGATATGGTGGATTAAATTTATTGATTTGCATACATTGAACCATCCCTGCATTCCTGGGATGAATCCCAGTTAGTCAAGGTGTATAAACTTTTTGATGATTTGCTGCATTCTGATTGCCAAATTTTATTGAGAATTTTTGCATGTATGTTCATTAGGGAAATTGGCCTGTAATTTTTTTTTAGGTGGGTCTTTCTCTGGTTTTGGTTTTAGAGTAATATTTGCTTCCAGGAATGAGTTAGGGAGAATTGTTTCCCTTTCAGTTTCATTGAAGAGTTTGAGGAGTGTCGGCATTAAACCTTCTTTGAATTTCTTGTAGAATTCCACAATGAATCCATCTGGACATGGGCTTTACTTTGTTGGTAAGGATTTAATTACATTTTCAATTTTTTTAATTGAAATTGGCTTATTCAGCAGTTTTACATCTTCTTGGCCCTGCTTTTTTATTTTATATGTTTCTAGGAATCTGTCCATTTCAACTGTGTTATCAAGCCTATGAGAGTACAAGTTTTCAAAATAAGTATTGATGATATTCTGTATTTCCACAGGATCTGTAGTGATTTCACACTTTTCATTCCTTATTGCATGAATTTGAGTTTTTTCTTTCCTTTTTTAAATAAGGTTGGCTAGGAGCTTCTCAATTTTATTTATTTTTTCAAAGAACCAACTCTGTGAATTGTTTATTCTTTGTACAGTTTTCCTAGTCTCTATTGCATTGATTTCTGCTCTGACCTTCATAATTCCTCCCTGCTTTTGGCTTTGAGCATGATTTGCTCTTCTTTGTCTAGATATTTGAGGTGGAGCATCAGGTTGTTTATTTGTGTTTGTTCTGTTTTCCTGATGTGAGAACTCAGTGCAATAAATTTTCCTCTGAGGACTGCTTTTATTGTATCCCACAGGTTCCTGTAAGATGTATTTGTATTTTCTTTTGCTTATAGATATTGTTTAATTTCTTCTTTAATTTCCTCTGTGACCCACTGATTGCTCATGAGTATATTATTCAATTTCCATGTGTTTGTGGGGGTTTTGCAGCTTCTTTTGTCATTAATTTTTAGTTTCATGATCCGATAACATGTTTGGGATAATTTCAATTCTTTTATATTTACTTAAGCATGTTCTGTGCACTAGTATATGTTCTATTTTAGAGAACATTCCATGTACTGCTGAGAAGAATGTACATTCTCATGTTTTTGGGTGGAACACTGTATATATGTCTACCAAGTCCATTTGTTCACAGGTGTGACTCAGTTCTGTTATTTCTTTGCTGATTTTCTGTCTAGTTGATCTGTCCCTTTGTGTCAATGGCATGTTAAAGTCTCCTGTTATAATTGTTATTGCTTATTTGATTTTTCATTTCTGTTAATATTTTTTAGGTATAGCTGGGGGGGGTCCCACATTTGGTGCATAGATTTTAAGACTGTTATCACTTTCTCTTGAAGTTTTCCCCTAACTAGTATGTAGTGACCTTCTTTATCTCTTTGGATTATTCTTCGTTTGAACTTCACATTGTGTGGAAACAGAATAGCTACCCCTGCTTTTTTTTTTAACCTGTTGCATGGAGTATTGTTTTCCATCCTTTGACTTATGATCTATGAGTTTCCTTTTGGGTTAGATGGGATTCCTGTATGCAGCTATGGTTGGATGTTGTTTCTTGATCCATTCTGCCAGTCTGCTTGTTTTAATTGGTGAATTGAGGCCATTTACATTAATGGTTATAACTGATATATACTGGTTTATTTTTAACATGTCATCTTTCTGTTGTTGCTTCTTTACCTTTCCACTATAATTGTTTGCCTTAGTTGTTTTTTCCTGTCTTTCTAGAATGTTTTCAGTATTCTTTGCGGGAATGGTTTGCTGGTCATGAAGTTCTTCAGCTATTCTTTGTCATGGAAGTATCTTATTTCTTTATCTATTTTGAATGACCATTTCATAGGGTATATCAGTCTGTGTTGGAAGTGGTTTTCCTTTAGGATCTGAAATATTTCACTCCACGTTCTTCTTGACTTCATTGTTTGTGTTGAGAAGTCTGCTGTGATTCTGATAGGTTTTCCTTTATAGATGATCTGTCTTTTCTCTCTAACAGCTTTTAGTATTCTGTACTTATGCTGGATTTCTTGGATGATGATTAGTATGTGGCTGGGTGTAGTTTTATTTTTGTTGCGGCTATTTGGTGTTCTATATGCTTCACTAATCCAAATGTCAGTTTCCATTCTCATGTTTGGGAAATTTTCAGCTATTACTTCTGTAAATAGCCTCTTGATATCATTTGTGCTGTCCCTTTCTTTTTCATTTATCCCTATTAATATTATGCTGTATTTCTTTACATCATCTTCCAACTGTTGAATTGTTATTTCCTGATTCTTTGTTATTTTTGAAAGATCTTTCCTTTCCTGTTCACTAGCTGCAATCTTGTCTTTGAGATATGAAATTCTATCTTCACTTTCATTGAGGCAGTTTTGCCAACTTTTGATGGAATTTTTAATTTCCTGTATATCTCTTTAAATCTGCTTCATGCATTCTGTTTGTTTCTCATATTGTTCATTCAGGGTTTCCATCTTTTGGCACTGTTCCTATAATTTTTTAACTATGTCTTCTTTAGATGTTTTCAGCATTTCTTTCATTACATTTATCATTTCTTCTTTTACTTCAGAGATTATTTCTGTTCTGAGTTCTTTTATAGCTTCCTGGAGTTGTTTCTTTATTTCACTTGTTATCATTGCAAGGATTTCAGGTGTATGGCTTACATTTTCTTTTGTGTCCATGACTCCTAGGCTTTCTTGGCTTAGGCTGGAAATTTGAGATTGCATTTTGCTCTTTTGTTTTGTCATTTTCCTATATTTGCAGGTTTCAAGTGATGTTCCAAAGCTTCCCCCCATTTGCTAGCAATCACCTGGCTCAATTTTGGTTCCCAGGAAAGACTACAGGCAACTGCTAGCCACTTGGAGGTTACTTGGCATGGCCCAATTAGGCCCTCGGGGACCTCCTGTGCGTCCTCTGTTGATTTGGGACACTGGGATGGTCTTACCAGCTGGGAGCAACATTCCAAAGCTTCCCCACATGCTGGGATTCAACTTGTGCATGTTTGGCTCCAGTTAGTGAATCCATGCCCCTGCTAGCCACTTTCAGGTTGCTGGCTGTGGTCTACTTAGGCCTGAAGGGACCTTCTATATGTCCTGTGGTGATCTGGGACACTTGGCATGGTCTTACCAGCTGGGAGCAATGTTCCAATGCTTCCCCATGCACTGGGATTCAACTCAGGCACGTTCGGCTCCCAGGACTTAATTCAGACCCCTGCTAGCCACTTGGATTTCTCTGAGTGTGGCCCAGCTCGGCCCACATGGACCTCCTATGTGTTCTCCAGTGATTTGGGATGCTGGGCTTGGTCTTACCAGCTGGGAGCAACATTCAAAAGCTTCCCCGTGTGCTGGGATTCAATCTGTGCATGTTTGGCTCCCAGGACTCTTACTCCTAAATTTCTAAATCTTAAAAAATACAATAGAAGATACTCTCACCTTTCTCCTGTAAAATGGGCTTCCACCTTGGAAGAGACAATGCCCTTTCAGCTATAGAAAAGACCATTTATTTTCATTATATATTGAACATGTACTTTCTATAGATTCAAAAATTCCACAGATTTCCACTGAAAAAATCACTTCAGTATACTCATCCCCAGACCATATACACCTCCCTTGAGAATCCACCCTTAATTCTTCCTGCATATTTCTTTAGTTCTGCCTTCATAAATCATTCTAATGACTCTCAGTGAAGTATTCTCAATTTCCTGTGACATGTCACTGATTTTAAACCTGTTCTTCAGGTGAGTGAGCTGAGGTTCCCACTTACTTCTTAGGGAATCTCCTCATACATCCTTCTAGTGACACTGCAGCCTTCAAGAAGTGAAGATGAGCAGAAGGTGTTTTAGCACATTGAGTTATGACCTAAAAAAGGAATTACACTAATTAAAGAATTGAGAATTCTTACGATAGAAAGTTGTTATAAAATATCAAGACTGGCCCATCATTACACTCTATCTCCCATCTCATCATATGATCTCTCCCTCTTGTACAAGCTTCTGCCATGTTTCTATCTGTCATATTGTGGTGCAGCTTGGGCAATGCTCACCAGAGATGGACCATGCTGTATAGAGTTTCAGCCTCCAAAACTGTAAGTTCAACAAAACTGATTCTTAATACATAATTCAGGCTCAGTATTTCACTATAGCAACAAAAAATGGATGAATACACTCTAGATTGAAGACTCCTAGAAGATCATGTCTATGACCAATGTACTAATGGAGGGGGGCAAGAAAAGTCTATATGTAAATACTTGAGTGCAGCAAGTGAGTACACATCTTGACCAATATGGCAGGGCCAGACAAGAATGTCATTTTCTCCTACAGTGTGCAGGACAACTGAAAAGACAGTGCAGCAAAACCTGTTGCTTGGGGACCAGAATTATAGACTATCAGTCTTTCATACTTGGAAGAAAAAAGACAGAATAACATTCAAGCAGATGCCACAGGTACAAAATTCAACAAGGCCTGGCTTCCATCAAGATGGGACCTGAGACAAAGGCAAATGTATAGGAAGTTTATTTGGTTTAGTGATGCCAGCATGAAAGAACAGGAAAGAGTTGGATACTTCTGTTTGCAGCTGTCCATAAACTTACATTGCCTCAGTTTTGAGAACACTCAAGCAAAGCCTCAGGAATTAGTCCAACTGCAGCTCAGAGACTGGGATTGGTGGGGCTAAATGTACGAACTATAGATGCTAGTGGATGCTCATTGCCTCCCTGCCCCACGAATGTTTAAGCAGAGCCCCACAGGGTTGTGGGGAAGCTTATTAGGGACTTAATCCTAGCAGACCTACAGACTAAATTTCCAATAGAGAAATATTATTGCCCAGCTTCCTTAGTATAAGTCCTCCATTGTCTAGCATGCAGAGCCACCACCAGTTCCCTTTCCCTTGCTTTTTGTTTCTAATACTCTGGCTCTGCAAAAAATCTCTAGGAGTGGGCCTCTGTAAACGGATCCTAGAGAAAAAGAAAGTTGGACACTCACTTCTAATTCTCTGTCCTGCTGTACATACCACTGGTTGTGTGTTGACATTGTTCCACATTGGGAGGGATGTAACACTGTCAAAGTGTAATTGATCCTCCTACACCTAAAATGGGGCTTTAGGATGAAAAATACTTGTGCTAAAACACAGCACTTAAGCATTTTAATAATATGGACCATTTTACTGGTCTCAGAAAGCCTCTGGCACACTTACCTGAAAAAAAACATTTTTAAATTTACAAATGAGGATTTACTTAGATTACTTATAAAAACTGCCATGTTGAATAAAAATGATAAAATTAAATAAAACAAACTTGTAAACCACTAGCGTATGTGTTTATTGATGCATACATTGGAAAAACAACACATTAAAGATATAAACATGTGAATTTTGAGTTTATGAAAAGGTGATCTGGAGACCCCTTTCCAACAGCAGCCAGTGTGGGCAGAGAGAACCAGCAGATCTGCCTCAATCTGCCAGATGCCACCACTGGAAGGCCCTTTCCTCTGGGTAGCCAGCACAGGTGGAGAGAACCAGACAGATCCACCTCCACCTGCCTGGCACCACCACTGGAAGGCCCCTTCCAGCAGGCAGCCAGAACAGGTGAAGAGATCCAGAGAGATCTGCCTCTGCCTACTGGGCAATTCCACCGGAAGGCTCCTTCTTGTGGCCAGCCAGCAGGAGCAGGGACATGCAGCCAGGTAAGCCCCATGCACCTGTAAGCCACCACTGGAGGCCTTTAATTCCTTTGGGAAGCCGTCACCCACCAAGAGAATCAGACAAACACAGCTCAGTATGCATGAGTCCCAGTGTAGACACACAAGATAAGAGAAGCAGCCCCACCTCTGTGCACCTCTGATCATCAGGAAAGGCCCAGTATAGCTGCATGGGTCTGAAGAAGCTCACCCCATGCCCTGCTACCTCCCTGTAAATCTGGTGTCAAAGGATGGCATGTCCCATTTCCCTACACCACAGAAGTGCAGCCAATGTGGGAAGTGCCTTGGGCCCCACAAGTAGTTTGTTGGGAAGAACCTAGCAGAATGTCAAGATGAAGCAAAAGTCAATCTCAGACCTCCAACCCACACAGAACAAGTCTGGGAGATACAGTCATGGAAGAAACAGAAGGCACACATCTGAAATCCCTTAGAGGATAGCAAATGAAGTAAAGAAACAACTTCATGAGATTTTAAAAGCAATCAAATAAAAAATAATGTCTCAGGTAAAAGAAGAAATCACAAATATACTGAAAGAATTGATCAGCATGTCTATAGAAAACATAGATAAAAAAAGAGGAGCATAAGATAATGATGGAAATCTTAAATGAATATAGAAAGGAATTGCAATGCATGAAATAGATTCAAAGAGAGATCCAGGAAATTCATGATCACCAAATCAACCCAACAGAGAGTGCTAAAGTATATTCTAGAGACATAAAGATGATCATGGTTCCATCAAAAGCAGCAGAGGAGGATTACCAAACAAGACAGGCTACTGAATGAATGGGAAAAGTGGAGGGCCAGCAGCAGGAGGATAATATGGCAGAGACAAACCAATATATGCTGGTTTGTAACCATTAATGTAGATGGCCTCAGTTCTGCAATAAAAAGAACACAGGGAGAGTAGATCAAGAAACAAGATCCATCAATATACTGTATATAAGAAACACATTTAACTGAAAAGGAAATTCACAGACTGAAAATCAAAGGAGAGAAAATAATTGTTCCATGCAAGAGGAGACCAAAAAAAAAAGCAAGAGTGATTTTTCTATCAACCACAGAATAGATAAGAAAGATACATATTTTCATGCAATGTAAAGCTACCCAGCTATAAAGTAGAATAATCTCTAGGCCCTGGTAGGTAAATGGATGCAAGTGGAGATAATGTTCATGGGTGAAACAGCTTGAAGTCATATATGTGAACCCCAGCATAAGAAACAGGAGTTAATGGTTTCCAAAAGCAAAATAGTTACTGTAAGAGTGATAGGGGAGGAAACGCCTGGAAGGGAAAGTTGGTAACTACAGTTAATTTCTTATTCTCTTGTCTTGAACTCTTGTATTGTTTCACAATTTTGTTAGGTTTGGCTTTGTTCTGTCTTCTTTTGTTAGCTATTACTCTGATGGTATGGGCAGCTATTTTGAACAAAATGGGATATATTATGGTAATCATGGTTGGTTTCCTATTATATTGTTTTGAAGACTTATAATGCTTTCATTGACTTGTTTAATTGGTTTTATTCTGTTATGTTTTGTTTTGTTTGATTTTATTATGTGTGATGGTATGAACAGCTATTTTGAAGAAAATGAGACATTATGGTAGCCATTGCTGATTTCCTGTCTTCTTATTTTGAAGTCCTATATGCTTTTGTTCTTCTGTTTTGATTAATTCTCTTCAGTTGTGTTTTATTTGATTTTATTAGGTGTCATAGTATGGACAACTTTTTTGAGGAAATTAGATATTATAGTAGTCATTGTTCATTTCCTGTTATCTGGTTTGAAGTCCTGTAATGCTTTCATTCTTTTTTTTTAAATTTTATTTAAAGAGAAAAAAAAAAACAGAATAAAGGGTAGCAACAATACAGAATTCCAAGGAAAAAAGGAAAAGAACACAACAAAATAACCTAAGAAATTAGTACTTGACAAATTACATACTGACTTCTTGGACATAGTTGTTCAAATTACAAATTTAAAACATGTAAAGTAGACATTCAAACAGTGAGACTGTTAACAGTTCTGCTCCATGATCTGACAAAAACAGCACTATGGTCATCCATCTTACCCACTCAGATATACATGCAATTATATCAAAAGGGTAAAATTAAACACAACAAAACAGAACAAAGAGGATCACAGAAAGCAATGTAAGAGACATAAATTTCAAAACTAGACAATCAGAGATATTCACTCTCTATCATATTGACTCTTGTTTTCTTCCAAATAGTTGCCCATATTGTCACATACAGGGAATTCACATGAAACAACATACTATGGAATTGATCTGAGCAGGACGAGGAGGGCATTTCAAGTCTTCAAGACCAGACATTAGGGAAGCCAAGAATGGCTGTCATAGTGACTCTCATTCTCCGCAAAACAACTGTCCATACCTTCATGTGTGTTGAACTTAAACAAGACAAAGCAAGCTAAAATCACTTTGAACAAAGAATGATAGTTTTGCTGCATTTCACATCATGACACTATGGAATCAGCATTGGGTACTGTAGTGTCTCTTTTTCTTCAAAGTAGTTGTTCATTTCAACATGTGTTATATAGTTGGTTCTCATAAACTGTTTATAAGCTCTACACATGCATGAGTCTCTACATGTATATCTATCCTTTCTGTATTAGAGGGAAAAACAAAACAAAGCAAGATAAAACAAAGCAATTCCTAGAAAAGCATGAATCAAAAAAACCACAATACAAGGTGATCTACAATGGTTACCATGATGTCTCAGCAGCATATAACAACATTAATAAAAATGAAGCAGTGGAGACATTATAAGACTTCAAAAGCAAGTAATAATCAAACCAGACTGGATATCTTAGTGATTCTTGTCATCTTCAGTGTAGTTGCCTGTACTCTTAGACTTAATGCTATCAATCATAACAGATTTAAATAAAATAAGTCAATACAAAGTAGCAATCTAACAAACCATATTCAAATAAGATCAGTCATAATAAGACAGTGTAAGTTATAAAGGGCTTCAGATTAAGTTGATAGGAAAATTAGGGATGATTACCATAATATGTCCTCTTATTTTTGGGATAGCTGACCATGTACTCAAGTCTAATGTAAGTAGACAAACTGGAACAGCACATAATCCATCCAAGCAGAGTGGAGAGAATAATGTAAATTTTAAATCTTGTTACCAAATTAACAATACCCTCTGCCTCCCTTTTTTAGACAATTCCTCCCCCTTTCACTCCCATAGGGTGCACTGCTTGTTTTGGGTCCCACTGCCTCCCTATATAGAGCATCTCAATGGACCCTATCTCCTCATCTACTCTGCCTGTGTTTCTCTCTGTTAATCTTTCAAGACCATTGATACTAGAGATTACACCCAATCTTCTCTGACTTATTTCTGCTATTCTGTTTTTCTGTCATTGGTTGTCTATTTTTCCCTTCCACTCCACTGTCTGCCCCATTCACTGAGGCCTCTCTGCCACTGTTCCTGAAATGCTTGTATTCTTGTGCTTTCACTCTAAAATGTCGTTGAGTATTTTTTGTAGGGTTGGATTGGTGGTCACAAATTCTCCCAGTTCCTCTTTGTCATGGAAGCATCTTGTTTCTCCATTAATTTCTAGAGAGAGTTTTGCAGAATATATCAATCTGGACTGGAGGTTGTTCTCCTTTAGGGCTTGAATTACTTCACTCCAAGCTCTTCTTGACTTGATGGTCTGTGTCAAGAAGTCTGCCATGATTTTGATGGGTTTTCCTTTATAGATGATCTTTTTCTTTTCTCTGATGGCTTTGAATATTCTGTTCTTATATTGAATTTCTGGGATTTTGATTATTATGTGTCTGGGTGTAGCTCTGTTTTGGTTGTAGGTGGCTGGAGTTCTGTATGCTTCATACATCTGTGTATCATTTCTTTTTTCTATGCTTAGAAATTTTTGCTTAATAATTTCTGTGAATAGCCTTTTTAATTCCTCTGTTTTGACTCCTGCTTCTTCATTCACATGCTTTATTCTTAAGTTATAGATCCTCTTGTCATCCTCTAGCCTTCCAATTGTTACTGCCTGCTCCCTTGTTATTTTTAAGAGATCTTCCCTTTCATGACCCCACATTGCAAGCCTGTGTTCAATTTTTGATACTCTATCGTTGGTTTTTTTCAAGCAGTTTGGCCAGCTTTCTATGGAGTCTTTAGTTTCCTGATAATCTCTTTGAATCTGCTTCATGAATTCTAGGTTTTTCTTGTATTCTTAATTAAAGCCATGCATAGAGTGAAAGAATTACAGGGCTTTCTGAACCGAATAACAGAAAATGATCAATGGGTACTATAATATCTCATTTTTGATAAAAAAAGAAAAAAATGTGTTTGAACTATCACACATATTCAAATTCCAATAAGACACAATGTGGTAGATAGAACCAACGGTAGTAGAACAAAAAAAGCATGGTAGGACTTCTAAGAAGGATAATATTAAATCAGCAATAGCTGTCATAATGTTTTCATCAAAACAGCTGCTCATATCATCACGTATGATATAGTCAAACAAAACAGGATAACACCATTCCAACTGATCATTTAAAACTTTGAAAGACTTTGAAGCTATAAGATGGGGCCTCATGCTTACCATAAAGTCTTATATACTCTTATCAAATCTTATATTAGGGAGATTATATGGTATTTACCCTTGTGAGTTTGGTTTATTTCACTTAAGAGAATGGTCTCAAGTCATGTCCATTTATTTATAAATATCTCGATGTGATCATTCTTTATAGCTGAGTAGTACTCCATTGTATAAAAATGCCACAACTTTTTTATCCATTCCTCAGTTGATGGGCACTTAGGTTGTTTCCAAGA
>PVJX010016546.1:13213-40170 GCA_004027295.1 Dolichotis patagonum | reverse complement strand
CCCAAACAGACCCGGCCCAGATGCTGATCTCCAGGCAGTTCCTTGCGGATGAAGGGTGGGCCTACCAGTCCCAAACAGTTGCGCCGAGATGCAGGTCTGCGCAGACTTTCGATCCAAACAGCCCGGGCCACTCTACGGGTCCGAGAGTTTCGGGTCCCAAAGAGACAGCCCGAGATGCTGCTTTCTGGGAGACTTCCTGGGGCAGTAAATTGTTTAAAATAGAAAGATCTCCACAAGATCTCAGCAGTGGTGGCGTGGCCCCTCCTAGGGTGGTAGGGACAGGGTGCCGAGTTCTAGCACGTGCCAGGCAAGTTCAGGAGGGAAAGAACTGCCCAGTGCCTGTGCTGCGGTGGACATTTCTGGAAAGAAGACCACTGAGGGTCAGGGCCACTGGGCAGTGTCCAAGGAGGAGCCCAAACCCAAGCTTATAGGAAAATCAGACATCAGGTTGGACCTTGGACGATGCGTGGTCTCTGCCAGACCCTGGCACGCGGCAAGGCCGTGTTTGACTCCAATGTCAGGGTGCTACAGGAGAGGCCGAGTCCTCTGACAGCCCATGAGGAGTAGAGGAGAACCCACTGGGGCACATTTTGGCTAATTGCTAAATGCGCTTTGGAACTGTGTGATTTAAATAATTGTTTTTGCCTGTCTGGCATGCCTAGACTTTTTCTTGCAGACAGGCTTAAGACAGTTCTTACATCACAGCTACGAGGTTAGTTTTGCTCTTGTGCTCCTAGCTGCTCATACTAAAATAGCTTATCACTCACGATTATGCAGACACCGGAAGTTTTGTCCACTCTAGCCAAAGTGTAACCTGTTAAGAACAAAGGAAAAAATGCGGCCGGTGCTGTAAGAGTTAAATGTAAAGTGTCCCCCAGTATAAAGGGTTAAATATAAAGTTGTTACTGAAAGTGTGATGCTGAGAGATAGGACCTGCAGAGGGTACAGGGTCTTGGGGTGCTAACCACAGTAACAGATCCATTGATGATTTCGTGGTTGAATAGAATTAGTGGTTTTTCACATCTTCCTGGTTCGATTTTGGTACGCTTTGTGCATGGAGGAATTTGTACATTTCTTCCAGATTTTCCAATTTGTTGGAATATAAACTTTCAAAATAGTTTTTCTCTGGATGTCAGAGTGGTAGCTGTTTTAGGGTGTGTGTGTGTGTGTGTGTGTGTGTGTGTGTGTGTGTGTGTTTGAGTCAGGGTCTCATTATGTAGCCCAGGCTGACCTTGAACTTACAGAAGTCCTTCTCCTTCAGCCTCCCCACTGGTGCCTGTTTCAATTTCACCCTTTCCTATACTGCATATGATGATGTCTCTCTTTGACTGAGTTTGGGTAAGCACTTATCAACCATATTTATCTTTCCAAAGAACAAATTACTTGATTCATTGACCTCTGGATTGCTTTTTTAGTTTCAATTTTATTAATTTTGGCTCTGATCTTTATAGTAGCTTTCCTTCCACTAGTTTTAGGTTCTTTCTGTTACTGCTTTTACAGGACTTTGTTTTCAGTTCCTCTATTTTTCCAAATAGAGGCACTCACAGCAATATACTTCCCTCTTAGATTTGCTTTCATGTGTTCCACAGATTTTAATATGTCATCTTACCATTTTCATTTGATTCTAGGAATTTTTAAATTTCTTATCTGATTTGTTCTGAGACCCACTGATTGTCCAAGAGTGTATTTTTCAATCTCCATGGTCTGTATAGTTTATTGTGCTGTTGATTTCTCATTTTATTCCATCACGCATTGATAGGATGCAAAAGATTATTTTGTATTTACTGGGACATCTTTTATGGCCTAAAATATGGTCTGTTTTGGAGGCAGTTGCATGAGATCCCAAAGGGAATGAGTCATCGGCTGTTGTTGGAGGAAATACTCTGTAGATAACTGTTCCGTCCCTTTGTTTTGTGGTGTAGTTTAACTGAATTTTTTTGTTGATTTTTCCCCTCTGGTTTACTCACCTACACATGGAAGTGGGGTATTGAACCTCCCCGTTATGACTGTCTACATGCTTATCTGTCCTTTTATGTCCAGTAGTTTTTGTTTTATGAAATTTTATTAAACTGGGTGTGCGAAAGTTTGGCCCATACATATTTAAAATTGAGATCTCTTCATGGTACACTGTTCTCCTTACAATATTATAATTTTGGTGAGTCAATTTTTTTATACCAGTGGTCTCTGACTGTACTCCTTCCTCAAAATCTGTGATACTTAAGTTTGTCATTTTATAGTCCTCTAGGAGCTCTTGATCTTTTTTTCTTTTTCTCTTGTTTTTTCAGTATAACTGAGTAAATATTCCACTTTGTTAACTTTGTCTCCAAATCCTGATATTCCATCTTCTGACTGACCTAGCCTTTTGCCAAAACTTTCAACTTGTTTTTTTTTTATTTCCATAATTTCTGATTGATTCTTTTCCATCACCTCTGTCTGTCCTAAAATGGTCTTTCCTATCTGGCATTGTCTTTGTTAACCCACTCACCTGCTTATTTATATATTAAGCTCACTGATCATCTTAGCAATGAGTTCATTCAGCTGCTTATTTCTGTTTTCTTTGAGCTCTTGAAAATTTTTCACAATTGGGTGAATTTTTTTTTTCTGAAAATTGACCCACTTCCAGGGCCTGCGAGGTCTGTCTCTGAATAGTTACGGGTTTGGGGGGCTCCTGTTGCCTTGTTTTGTCACAATAATTGTGTTTCAGGGTCAGCAGTTGCAGACTGGGACAGAAAGCTCTTTGGCTACATTAGGGAGGTCTTTAGTAAGGAGATTTTTCCTTGTGATCTGCTCGGGGCTTGGAGTGATTCTGTCTCTGTCAACATGCCTTCAACCCATTCAGAATACTAAGTTTTTTCCCTAGCACCGCCCCGTGAGGAGAGGACAGTTCTCTGTGTGTCACCATCCAAAGCTGTAAACATTCTACCCAACCTGTTTAGACAGTTGCCACCTTTTTCAACAGTCCAGGAATCTGAGGGACTAGAAATGCTGAGTAGTCAGCAGAGAACAAAAAAACAGGTTTTGATTTTTTTTTCCTCCCCAGAAAGGGGAAAGGGAGGATTTTAACAGATTATGCGTGGGGGTGGCAAGACCAAAGAAAAGAGAAGGAAGGGTAAGCTCAGAAGTTAACCCTGTGTTGTCCGTTGGTGGAGGCATTATTCAGAAAGGGCTCCCTTATTTTGCTGCTGCGAGGGGCAGCTTCAGAGAGAAGAATAAAGTGGCCTCGAGAAAATGAATATCGTGTGGTGAACACCAGTAGTGTACATGGAGAAGAAAGATACCAAAAGCAAAAAGAAGAAAGAGCAGAGAAAGCAAGAAACTTATGACAGAGGAGGAGAGCAGAGACACAAGGAGGCAGTGGAGGGTGTAGAGATGGCTGGAGAAGGGAGGCACCACAGCCAGGGAGCAGGACAAGGGCTGCATCTAGAAGGTTCCATCACCTTCAGAAACGACCTCTGTTAGGAGGATGCAGGACTGGAGAACATATGGTGTGATGTCACTCAAGCAGACGACCAATCCGAACAGCCGTGTGCAGGGCGTAGCACGCACCCTACAATTATAGACAGAAGACATCAGTAGGCCCGCAAGAACAAAGGGAGATGGGGGAGGAATGTTTGTCTATGAAAGGAAAAAGGGAAAGCAACAAACAAATGAAAAGAGAGAAAGAAAACAAGAGGAAGATTGCCCAGCACGGTTGGACAGGATGACCTATGCTGAAGGCTGTGTCCACCACACAGCTGGCTCCAGACCGCAGAGCTGGCCCTGTGCTCCCCTCCCCCCTCCTTCTTCCTCCTTACTCCTCCTCTTCCTCCTCTTCTTCCTCTCCTCCTCCTCTCCTCCCCACAACCACTGTCCAGACCTCACTGGGGACCTGCCAGCTGCCGCAGCCTCTGTGCCAAGCTGTTGCCCCGCCCGCACTCGGCAGCAGCGCCTTGGTCCGGCTGGACCACAGCGGCCTCCCCGTCTGCCTCACAGCTGCTCTCTTAGCGCCGTCCCGGTCCGTGCCAGCCACAGCCCTGTGCCAGTTGGGTGTTTTCCTCCACTCCCGGGCTGCCTCGCTGCTCCGGGCTCCTCAGACTTGTAGCTCCTGCTCTGCCCGCTGCTGAGACAGGGCTGCGAGGGCCGGAGAAACACCTGAGCGGGGCCTGTGCGGACCTTTCCACCCAGGACTCCGCCTCAGCTGCCCTGGCCCCTGTCTGGGTCACAGTCACTGCAGTCAGAGAACTGGTTAAACAAGGTCTCGGTGGCACATGATTAGCTCTCAGCTTATTATTTCCCTCTCTGGTCCCAGGCATAATCCCTCAGCTCTGCCCGCCATCACCACCTCCACCCCACTCCTGGGCACAAAGAGACCGTCAAAAGCTACTTTCTTTTTATGCCTTCATTTTTGTATGTGTATGTCTTACTTCTTTTCTTTTGCTTTTTTTCTTTTCTTTTCTGAACAACTCTCAGCTTATTCCTTGCTACTAGCCTTCTCTCGTCTTCCTGGGTTATTAAAATAGTCGGAAACTTTTAAACAAGTTTGATACTGTGTGATCCCATGTGACTCTTTGGCTGTTGAATGAATCAGTTGCTAAGATGATCAAAGAACCCAGTAAAGATGTAAATATACTGCTGAATAAGTTAAGAAAGACAACACAGGATATGAAATACCCCTTAGTAAAGAATTCTGTGAAGTGAAAAGGAATCACGCAAAAGTCATGGAAATGAAAAACTCAATTGAAAGTTTTGGCAGAAGGCAGAATCAATCAGAAGTTATAAAATCAAGACCTGAAGACAAGATGGATGTAACAGAACACATATTCATTAATGATGGGAGGGGGGATAGGAGACCATCAAAAGATTGTCCAAGAGCTCCTAGGTGAATCTAAAAGAACAGACTTAAGTAGTACTAGGCTTCAAGGATGGATAGAGACTAATGGCCTAAGAAAGTTTTTCTCTAAAATTATGGGAGAAAATTCCCCCAAATCTAGGGAATTAGGTTGGTAACTCCATCAAGTGTACATATAGAATCCTAAATAGACAAGACCATGAAAGAACCTTCCCATGACACATCATAGTCAAAGTCCCAGAAACTTCAGAACAAAGACAAAATACTGAGTGCTATTAGGAAAAAAAGCGCCAAATTACATATAAGAATCAATCTGCTTAATGGACCCAATATAGACAACTGTTTCACTGCTTCGGTGTACGTTTCTCCTTGGTTACCCCATAAGAAATCAGTAGGGAACTTCCTCAAAAAAACAAAACCAGAAATTCCATTCAACCAAGCTAGCTTCCTCCAGGTATCTGTAACCAAGGAGTTAAAGACATCGTGTTACAGCAATGCATGTATGTCTATGTTTGAAGCACACAATTCATAATAGCTAAATCTTGAGAGCAGCTAACAGATGGCAGGGTATGGAGAATGTGATATTTACACACAATGGAGTACTAGTCTGCCACAAAGAAAGATAAACTTGAGTCATTTGCAGTAAGATGGATGCCCTTTGAGATCATAAACTTATTATATTTTATTGATACATGTTAAATATACATAATGATCACAGTCATCATAGAGAATCCGTACGTGTACATAACTTGGTATGTTTCTGCCCATTCTCCTACCCTGGCTTCAACCCCTGCGCCTCTCCCCATTTACAAAGGCTTTGTTTCCATTTTTCCTCTTCTTTTCTTTTTTTTTTTTTTTTTTTTTTACTTTTCCCTTCTTCCTTTTCCCCCAAGCCCTCCCTTGGTCCCATTCTCCTTTGAATATTTTCTTCCTATTTCTCCATTGGGACCATAATGTTATGTGAAGCGAATCAAACACTCAAGTTTAAATGTCACACCGATGCAGAACTTGGAGGGAGAATCAGATCTGGAGCACTTCTTCCCGCCTCCCGCCCAGATTCCTCCTCCCCGCAACTGCTGACCCCCCTTACCAGTCAGGTGAGCGACAAAATTCTTACAGAGTCCTGTGGTGTCCAGGTTTCTCAGGAATCCGTTTGCTGTCAAGGTTGGCCTCTGCTCCGGTACTGATAAAGTACCGATTATGTTCGGAAGGTGGAGCCTTTTGATATCTCAAAAACTATTTTCTCTCAGGAAATACAGAGAAGATTAACAACTGTGTTTCTGTGATCAGGGTCTTGTGACTCCCTGGGTCCCCCTGAGACTGTTTGCTTTTAAGCTGAAAACTGTCACTGACTAAATAACTGCCTTTGTCTCATTGTGGGCCAACTCCTTTGAGCAAATACACAAAAACGGGGGCCTTTTCTTTGTCCAATGCTCAGCCATTTTGGACACACCATGCAGCCGAGTTGGTGTGTGCCTAAAATCCTGGCATAAAACCCTGGTGTTTCCCCATGATCTCTCTAAGTCTCTTGAATTCTGTAACAACGTGGTTCCTCTTCTATGAGAAATGCAAAATATAAACAAAGAGCAAAATAACAAACAGATCATAGCAAACACAGAGATAGATCTTTTGCAAAAAGCAAGGAGAGCAAGAGATGGAGGGAGGAGGAAAACTGAGGAAAGAGATGCAAAAAAGAGTTAAGATGTTTGTGACAAACACCAACTCCCCACGAGGAATGTAATCACTGTGTACCGCAAACATGTACTAAGTTTTAAAAATCCCAGTTGCATTTTGATTTCAGTTTCCCATTCAGAGCCTTTCCATTCCAGAAAGCTGTCTTGCATTCATAATCCTAAAGATTAGGCAGCAAACATGTTTGCATAGAAGGGGTTGCACCCATCAGTTCTTGCTGTGATGTAGGAGAAATAAATGTAAATAAATGTCTTGTAGGGGAAATAAGAGCTCAACACCGTCCGTGTTTGTGTTCCTCACAACTGAAGAATAAATTCTAAGGAACAACTGAGGGTAAGAGTAGAAACAATTTATTAGAAGGGATAGGTCCAGAGAGATAGGACAGGACCCCAGAACCGGTTGCCAATGAGTACAGCTCTCAAAGGAAGTTACATAGTAACTTTCTTGGGTGTCATCACCTCCAGACTTAGAGCTATATGCCTACCCAACACAGCAAAGTTTTGGGGGAGGGTACCGGGGATTGAATCCATGACCTTGCACTTGCCAGGCAGGTGCTTGTGCCAAAACCCCCCAGCCGAGAACAAAGATTAAGTGTATTTGGGCATATACCCAGAGTGGTAAGTTGGCGAAGTAATAATGAGGGACTAGATAAAGCAAAGATGTGCCGATTCTGTCTTCTCTCTCACACACAGTAAGAAGTGTAATTTTTAATAAAAAATTTTAAAATTATGATTAACCTGTAGGAAGTGCACATATGAATAGGACTCGCTGTGACATTTGCACACCTGCATGGAGGGTGCGTGGGTCACGTTCACGCTGAGAATTAAAAGGCGTTTCTCCCAGTTGGATCCATTTCCTTGGATCTCTTGGACAGGAGTCGACACCACGCTGTGGCCTGGTCCTCCCCGTGGAAGATCACCCCCATTTCCTCGTTCATTCTCCAAAGCACTTGCATACAGCCCGCTCTAGCTAATGCACTGTTTCAGTGATGCTAATGGAAGAGGATTCACCGACCTTGCATTATACAAACCCCCCCAAAACAAGGCAGCCTTCACGGCCAACCACAAGAGTCTTTGTGAAACTGGGGCTCCAGATAAGCAGCAAGAGACTTCCTCTTCTGCAGCGCTGAGAAGGCGTCCCAAAGGGTGCGCGGCGAGGACTTCTCCCCGTCAGGGTGAGTAGCTACCCACCGAGAGATTTTATATAGACAATGTGTGGCTTGTCGTCTGGGGTCTGGAAAACCATTCTGGCTCTGGTGACTTCTTACACGTCTTGTTGCCTCCTCTCTTCAAGTCGCCACGTGAGGATGTGTCACACTGGTTTTCCACTCTGGGTGTGTGTGTGCCGTTAGGGACAGGGACCACTTATCAGGACGTCTTGACACCCTGAAGTGATGGGGGGACAAAGGTGAAAGGGCAGAAAGCCGATCATTAAGGGATGCAAGGCGAGCTAAAATGACAAAGCTGTCAAAAGCAGGGGCTGAAGCAAACGTAACGATTCGTCATTTAAAATGAGGGAAACAAAATCTCAGAAGAGAGGGGCTTTGTACAGAAGTCCTGTGATGCCTTAGAAACTTCCGCCCGTGATGCCCTCACCCCAGTGTCAACAACCCCGCACAATTCAGCGCCAGGTCCCCAGTGGGGAGGTGTCTGCTTTATGCCCGGTCGAAGCAGTCACTTACAGGGTCACCTTGCTCAGCCAGCTGGTTGCGACCCGGTGATGGAGTAATTATGGGGATCAACTCGGAGGGACACACCCAGTGTCACACGGTCCCAAAACAGAAGGACTATAATTGTAAAATATTGAGAGTTTCATGTAGTGCATAACACCTAATGAAACTTGACCTCTCTGTCTCTCTGTCTCTGTCTCTCTCTTTCTCTTTCTGTCTCTGATAAAGTGGTTTTTTTAACACTGGATCATGGCCCCAAATCTCTAGCATGCCTTAAAGGCCCTTCAGCTGTTTTAATACAGATTATTGCCTCTTTTACACTAAACTGTTACTTTAGTGAGCTGACTTTTAAAAAAAGAGACAAGAGAGAACTGTCCCATCTGGGTGAGGGTTCTTTACATTGAGTCTCCACTGTACATTTATTTTTTTTTTTTTTTTACCGGGCATGATGGTGCATATACCTGCAATCTCAGCACTTGGGGGGCTGAAGCAGGAAGATTATGGCAAGTTCAAGACCAGCCTAGGCTATCTAGTGAGTTCAAGGCTAGTCTGAGCTACACAGAGAGGTCTTGTCCCAAAACACAAAAATAAGCACTACTAAGTCTAATTCTTCTGGCAAAATGTAGCGAACTGAATCTCGGCCGAGCACTGCTGTCTTGGGCAGGTTGGAAGCTGGTAGCTCCTGGCTTTCTGTATTTAAGGGAAAGTTGGACACGAGTAACTCTACATAGAGCAGGTGATCCTCAGTTTTCTCCAGACCCTACTGCTTCCTGTTCATAGCCACACTTATCCATGCTACCTGTCTCTTCCAAAGAGCACTGGAGCACACATTCTAAGAAAAAAGTTGTTCATGAGCTTGGACTCCAGCAGAATTTGCCTAAGTTTAGCTTTGCATCTTCCTGGCAGCATGAATCTTAAACTAGTAACGTCATCACTCTGAATCTTAATTTCTTCCTATGATAATTATAATCAGGCTTAAAGATCTGCATCTTAAGGTGTCTGTGAGCTTTTCATGATATGAGATTTACAAAGCACTTAAGGTGAATCCATTTACCTAGAAATGTCTCAAGTTTATCCTTTTTTGACTCAGTCGTACTCCACTGTATCAAAGAAACATCCTGTCTTACCCATGCCTCAGTTGGTGGGCATTTGGGTTGTTTTTAAGATTTAGCTATTACAAACTGTGCTGCCATAAGCATGAGGGTGTATATATCTCTGCGGTATGATGTTTTTAATTCTTCTGGGAAGATACCCAAAAGGGGCATAGCTGGGTCAAATGGGACCTCCAATCCTAGTTCTCTGAGGAATCTCCACACTGATTTCCACAGTGGTTGCACCAGTCTACACTCCCACAAACAGTGGAGAAGGGTTCCTTTTCCCCCACAACCTCTCCAGTATTTGTCATTGGTTAGTTTCTTGATAAGTAGCCATTGTTTCTGGCATGAGTTGGAAGCTCAGGGTTGTATTAATTTGCATTTCTTGAAGGACCAGTGACACTGGACATTGTTTCATATATTTATTTGCCATTTGTATTTCTTCCTCTGAAGTGTTTATTCATCTCAGATGCCCACTTTGAGACTGAGTCTTTAAATTTGGGGGTCTGATTTTTTTCAGTCCTTTATGTGTTCTAGCTATTGGTCCTTTGTCTGATGGATAGTTGACTAAAATTTTTTCCCACTCCATATGTTGTCTTTTAACTCCACTGGTGATTTCTTTTGCTGTGAAAAAGAGTTTTAGTAGGATAGTGGGAGGGGATATAGCTCAGCTGCACAGCAGCTGCCTGGAAAACACAGGTCCTAGTTTGATTTCCGGTATTAAAAAAAAGGGTGAGACCCCAGTTGTTTTTGTAATTTTATTTAAAAGAGAGAAAACAATAAAAACAATGATACAAAATTTCAAAATAAGGTAATAGGAGAGTAACAATGGTATCTTCAAAGTAGATGCTTATATTACAAGATCTAGGCATTCTGATCAAACACTATAAACACAAAACTTTCTTTTCAGGGAACTAATAGAAATTAGTAGTATAACTATATATATATAGTTATTATATATATATATAAAATTTCTTTTTCCTTTTTCCCTCTTTCTTTTCTCCTTTCCCTCATCCTAGTTTTTCTATCCTTTTGAACAATTTCTTCCCATTTTATGATATCTATTGTACATTTTGGATCTTGTTTATTCTTTCAGTTTTTTACACTATGAAAATAATATAATATTTACACATGTGAGTCTGATTTATTTCACTTATAAGTATAGTCTCAATTTGCATCCATTTACCTGTGAAGTCTCAAGTTTATCCTTCTTCATAACTGAGTAGTACTCCATTGCATAATACCTTTTTAATTCATTCCTCTATTGATGGGCATCAGAGTTGTTTCCAAGATTTAGCTATTTCAAATTATGCTGCTAGAAACATGGGTGCATGTGTATCACTGTGGTATGATGTTTTTAATTCTTCTTGGAAGATACTCAGAAAGGGAATAGCTGGGTTGAATGGGAGCTGTAACCCAGCTGTTTGAGGAATCTCCACACTGATTTCTGCCGTGGTTGCACCAGTCTACACTCCCACCAACAGTGGGGAAGTGTTCCTTTTTATTCACAGTCCCTCCAAGCATTTGTGGTTGGTTGATTTCTTCAGGATAACCATTCTTTCCAGGGTGAGATGGAATCTCAGTGTTGTTTTAATTTGTATTTCTCAAATGACGAGTGATGCTGAATTTTTTTTTACATATTTATTTACCATTTGTATTCTTCATCTGAGAAATGTGTAGTCATCTCAGATGCCTATTTTTGAACTGGGTCTTTCAATGTAAAGGGTCTGATATTTTTCAATTCTTTATATGTTTTAGATAGAAGTCCTTTGTCTGAGTGACAGTTGACTAAAATTTTTTCCCACGATGTAGGTTGTCTTTTCATTTTGTTGGTGGTTTCTTTTGTTGTGCAAAAGCTTTTTAATAAGATGAGATCTCATTTGTTGGTTATCTGAAGTCCTTCCCGTGCTGGGGAATGGATTTTGTTCCTAAAGCCTCTACCTACACCTATGTCTTCAAGATTTCTTCCTACTTCCTCTCCCAGTAGATTTAGTGTTTCTATCTTTATGTTTAGATCTTTGATCCATTTTGGCTTCAATTTAGTGCATGGTGATAGATATGGGTCTAGTTTTAGTCTTTAGCATGTGAGAATCCAATTTTTCCAGCACCGTTAATTAAAGAGGCTGTCTTTCTTCTAGTGAATGTGATTGGCCGCTTTGTAAAGATAAAGCGGCTGAGTGTGATTGGAGTTGTGTTTGCATCTTCCATTCTGTTCCACTTATCTTCTGGTCTTTTTTTTTGCCAGTACCATGCTGATTTTATCACAGTAGTTTTGACACAGTATACTTTCAAGTCAGGGATGGTGGTGCCCCCTTCCTTGCTTTTATCACCAAGAATTGGTTTTTGCTATTCTACATCTCTTCAGGTTTCAAACAAATTTTTGGAATGTTTTCTCTAGTTCTGTGAGGTGTGCTACTGGGATTTTTATTGAGATTGCATTAAATATGTATAACAGTTTTGCGAGTATGGCCACTTTCACTGGTTCTTCCTATCCAAGAACAAGGGATATCTTTCCATTTTTTTATATTCTCTGCAATCTCCTTTTGCAGAGTACTATAGATTTTAATGTATAGGTCTTTTACTTCCTTTGTTATATTGATTCCTAAGTATCCTTCTTTATTTTATTGCAAAGTGTGTTGTTTCTCTAATTTCTCTCTCAGTGAGTTTGTTGTTTGCATACAGGAATACTACTGGTTTTTCAGTGATGATTTTGTACCCAGATATAGTACTGAATTTGGTTATTAAATCTACAAGTTTTCTAGTGGAGTTTTTGGGGTCTTCTATGTAGAATATCGTGTCATCTGCAAATAATGATAATTTAACTTCTTTCTTTCCTATCCTTATTTCTTCTATTTTTTTCTCTTAGCTAATTGCTCTGGATAATGTCTCCAGAGCTATATTGAATAGGAATGGTAATAGTGGACATTCTTGTCTTGTTCCTGATTTTAGAGTGAAAGCTTTTAGTCTGTGACCCTTTGGTACAATGTTGGCTGTTATTTTGTCGTAGATGACTTTTATCAAATTGAGATAAATACCATCCAGGTTTCTAGAGGGTTTTTATCATGAATGGGAGTTGGACTTTGTCAAATGCTTTTTCTGCATCTATTGAAATGATTTTGTGATTTTCATCTTTAAGCTTTGTTAATACGGTGCATTGCATTTTATGAGTTGAGTATGTTGAATCATCCCTGCATTTCTGGGATGAATCCTACTTGGTCACAGAATATAATCTTCATAATTTGCTGCATTCTGTTGGCCAGTAAAACACTGAGGATTTTTGCATCTATGTGCATAAGGGCGATTGGTCTATAGTTCTCTTTTTTCGGTTGTTTCCTTATCTGGTTTTGGTGTCAAGATAATACTTGCTTCCAGGAATGAGTTTGTGAGCATTGCTTCCCTTCAATTTCATTAAAGAGTTTCTTCAGTAGTGGCATTAGATGTTAGCTAAATAGCTTGTAGAATTCAGCTGTGAATCCATCAGGATCTGGGCTTCCTTTGTTGCTATGTTTTTAATTGCATCTTCAATTTCATTGACTGATATTGGCTTATTTAGAATTTTTATATCTCCTTAAGTCAGTTTTTTTTTTTAATTTTTTTTTTGTACTGCAGATTAAACTCAAAACCTCGTGCCTGCCAGGCAGGCACTTATGCCACTGAGCTAAATTCCTGGCCCAATTTTTTTAATCTTTCAAAGAACCAACTCTTCAATTCATTGATTCTTGGTATTGTTTTCATAGTCTCAGTTGCACTAGTTTCTACTCTTAATCTTTATAATTTCCTCCCTCATATGAGTTTTGGGTTTGATTTGTTGTTCTTTTATAAAACTTGCAGTTTCAATATTAGGTTGTTTAACTGAGCTCATTCTGTTTTCCTGATGTGAGAATTCACCACTATAAATTTCCCTCTTGGGGTTGCTTTCATTGTGTCCGTAAATTCTGGTATGTTGTATCAGTGTTATCATAATTACCAGTAGCTGATATTTAATTTCTTCTGTAATTTCCTTTGTGAACCATTGGTTGTTCAAGAGGATGTTATTTAATTTTCAGGTGTTTATGGAGTTTTGTGATTTCTTTTCCATCGATTTCCATTTTCACTGCACTACGGTCAGATAGTGTGCATGGGATAATTTTAATATCTTTGCACATCCTATGGGCTAATACAAGGTCTGTTTTGGAGAACATCCCATGTGCAGCTTAGAATAATGTGTATTCTGATGTTGTAGGGTGGAACATTCTGTGGATATCTACTAAGTCCATTTGTTCACAGATTTTGTCCACTTCTGATATTTCTTTGTTAATTTTCTTATCTAGTGGATCTGTCTATTTGTGACAGTGGAGTAGTAAGTCCCTCATTACAACTGTATTAGTGTTTATTTGATTTTTCATGCCCATTAACATTTGTTTTATGGGGCCAGGGATATAGCTCAGTGGTACAAGTGCCTGCCTGGCAAGTGCAAGGTCATGAGTTTTATCCCTGGTACCAAAAAAAATGTATTTGTGTTATGTAGTTTGGTGTACTGGTATTTGGTGCATATATATTTATGATTGTTATCTTTTCTTCTTAGAGTTTTTCCTTAGCAAGTATGTAGTGAGATTTTTTTGTCTCTTTTGACCAGTGTTTGCTTGAAGTTCACACTGTCTACAAATAGAATAACTATCCCTGCTTTATTCTGAGTTCCTGTCACATGAAGTATTCTTTTCCAGCCTTTGACTTTCAATTTATGAATTTCTTTTTGAGTTAAATGTGTTTCTTGTATGCAGCATGTTGTTGAACCTTGTCTCTTGATCCATTTTGCCAGTCTGTTTCTTTTGATTGGTGAATTGAGAGCATTTATAATTATAATTATAATTGGTGAAGTTATAATTGGTATGGCTTGGCTTATCATTCTCTTATTATTTTCCTCTTGTTGGTACCATGTCTTTACCCTCTGTTTAATTGCTTGCTTTGCCCAATGGCTTCTTTTTACTGAAGTTCTTGGAATTGTTCTCCACCTTACCACTTTATAAAAAACCACGCAGAGCGTTTTGGAGCACTGATCTGGTGACAATGGATTTCTTTTATTGTCATTTGTCATGGAAGTATCTTATTTCTCCATTGATTTTGAAACATAGTTTTGCAGGGTACATCAATCTGGGTTGGAGGTTGTTTTTTTTAGGGTTTGAAATATGTCACTCTGAGCTCTCCTTGACTTGAGAGTTTGTTTTGAAAAGTCTGTTGTAATTCTGATGGGTTTTCCTTTATAGGTGATGTGTTTCTTTTCTTGAAATGCTTTTAATATTCTGTTCTTGTGCTGAATTTCTGAAATATTGATTATTATTTGCCTTGGTATAAATTTATCTTAATCATTGTTCCTTGGAGCTCTATGTGCCTCACTTATTTGTATGATAAATTCTTTATCCACGTTCAGGAAATTTTCTGCCTTTAGTTCTGTGAAGAGGTGTTTTATAGTGTTTGTACTCTCTCCAGCTTCTCATTGACTCTGATCAGTCTTATGTTGCTCTTCTCTGCTTCATCTTGCAGCTGTGGATTGGTTTTTCATGATCCACTGTTATTGTAAGACATCTTTCTTTTATGTGGCCGCTAAATGCAATCCTGTCTTCTACATCTGCTATTCTATTCTCACCTTCATTCAATCGGTTGCATCTGCTTTCAGTGGAATTTTTAATCTCCTGAAATATCAATTTGGATCTGTTTCATGGCTTCCATTTCTTCTCTATGTTGAACATTCATGTTTCCATCATTTTCCTAAGCTCCTGTTTTTTTAACCTATGTTTATTCTAGATTTGTTGAGATGTCTTTCCTTTCGACCATTTTTTTAATCTGAGAGATTATTTTTTCTTTAGCCACCTCCATTTGTTTTTTAACTTATGCTACTATCATTCCAGAAAGTTCCAGTGTGTGATTTCTGATTTGTTCTGTCTCATTGTGCTCTGGAGTTGTCCAGGGTGGGCTGGAGTTCTGAGGTTGCATTTTGCTTCTGCATCTTGTATTTTTTATTTTGTTTTATTGTCTGTGTTGATGCTTGTAGATTTCTTATGACCAATAGTTTTATCACAAACATCTCTATTCTTCAGTCTTCGAGATGTAGGTGGTATTGCTTCTTGGCCTTTTGGTTAAGATCAAGTGCAGATGTAGGTGGTTCTTGGTCTTCGCATCTCTGCCAAGAACCTCTCCTTCCATGTGCTAAGGATGAGAAGTTGGTATTAGGCTCAGCACCCCACCCTTTGGCCCTGGACTATGGTGACAGTTATGACCCCAGACAATCACAGCATTGCCATGTGTGGGAGAAAAGCTGGTCACAACAGGCATGGCAGCCTGGCTAAAGGAGTGCAATTAGCACTAATAATAGCATCAAGCACAACCTAGCAATTTACAAACTGCCATAACTATCAATTTGCTACCTTAAGCCATAGAAGCAATCTCTGCAGTTATATAACAAAATCCAACATATATCAGAAACTTATATACAAGTTTCCCTCTGGTAGATTAATTTTGTTCTGCTTGCAAGATATGTAAGAGAGATAAGGAACAAAACAGAGAGATGAATGAAGAGAAAAATAGAAGAAAGGCCATAAAGCATAGGATGATCACCCAAGTTTTAGGAAACTAAAGGAGAGAAAGAAGGAAAGAAAAAGCAAAAGAATTTTGAAGCAAACCAGAAAGAGATTATGTTCATTCATGTGAAAGCATTATAAAATCATGAGAGAGAGTTGAGGAAAGAGAAAGAAGACAAATAGAACAGAATGAAAATCAAGGGAAGAAACCTAAATAGACAAAAAAAAATTAAAGAAAAAGAAAAAATTTCAACCAGACTTAAAAAAAAAAAAAAAGGAAACCCATTCAAACAAAGAAAAAGAAAAACAGTGACACTGTGACAGTGTCCAGGTTGGATTCCAGAAATGAGCTGGGTAACCCTGCCGAGTTTACAGTGGGGTTTGTGCCGGGTAGAGGGCTGATGTTGGCCTCTGATGTGGGGCTGGGGCTGGTCTTCTGCTGACAGTGTTTCCGATGTCCGTTTCTCCCTACCATGTCTGTCTCTGCGGTGCTTTCCCAGTTGCTGTGGCATCCTCTGGTAGGGGAGCCCAGGGCTGCTCCCAGCCCCATGTACAGTCAGCTCCTTCCAGACCTTGCACAACTTCCTGTTTCACACCTGTAGCTCTTTTTTCCCACAGGCCTACGGTGGGGGTGCCCTTGTCCCACCACAGGCTGACTCTGCTTGCCTGCTTGCACTGTGGGCCAAGTCGGTCACTGGAGTAGTGTCTGTGTGGTCCCAGCTCCTACCTGTCCACAGAATCCCCACTGGCCGGCTTCCGACCTGCTGGGTTCGCTGTGACTGGACGGCTCTTCCCTCCTCCACTCCAGGACCGTGGCAGGGAAGTGACGCAGGACTGTTCTGCTGCTGGGGTTTGCCTTGAACCCTCTGGAGTAAGACGGAGACCCTGCCCACCTGCTTCTGTTCCGAGTGTCTGTGTATCAAAACAGCACTAGTTCACCCCACTCAGCCACTGCTGCTTCTGCAAGTTCCCTCGGGAAACTGTCCCGTTGCACTGGGCTTACTTCAGGGAGGTCTGGGTCCGCTCTGACAGGGCATCCTCTTCGTTTGTTTGTTTTATGTACCAGGAATTATGGGGGCCCATGAATTCACAATGGCTAATTTTGCATACTTCCCTAAGGGATAAATGGAGGTTTAAGAGTATTGTATTGTATCGCCCTTCTGAGACATCCCATTAACTGTTGGGATGGGCCATTCTCTCCCACCCACTAAGGCTAAACTATGACTACTAAGAGAAAAGAACACTCCATAGTGAGATCCTCCTTAGCATAAGATCACCTACACCCTCGTGAGTCCTTCCAGGATTATTCATGGCCTGCAGTGCCGTCAACCTCTGCGTCTTCTGCCAACCTGGAATCTCCCACTAGCCCCTCCTGCCACTGAATACACCCATTGCATTGCACACACCCAATAAATAATGGCTGCATTGGAGTATCTGGGTCTTTGCCCGTCCTGAGGCACTGACCTCCCAGCCCCGCATCATGCATTACTAAATTTGTCTGTTTCTTATTTTACCCTTTGCCGCACCCCTCATACGGGCAGTTGGGGATCTAGGCCAGGTCCCCAGTAGGGACTCAAACTCAGGACCTCGCACTGGCCAGGCAGGCACCACGCTGCTGAGCTATATCCCTGGCCCCTGGTTGTTTTTGGTTGTTTTTGTTTTTCATTTTGAGACAGAATTTTGCTATGTAGTTCAGGCTGGCCTTGAACTCACTATGTCGCCCAAACTGGCCTCCAACGCATGACAACCCTTCTGCCTCAGGCTCCCAACGCTGGGATTACAGGCGAGCATGACCACACCTGGATTAGTCTATAAATTAGTTAAAGAAGTGGTTAAGGAAGGAATCACAGAAATATCTGTGGCAAACTTTGATTCAGCAAGATTCTAACACGTCATATGCAGCTAGGTTATTGACAGCCATGAAATAGGAAATTCCCGGGTAGACTTTCTCAGACTGTGAGTTTATGCTTGTGAGGATGTCACAGGACTTCTGCTACTTCTCATTACAAGTGAGTAAGGGATCAGTCCTTAACAAAAAAAAAAATCTTTGTAACAACTGGACTCAAAAATGGGGTGTGAGAATCTTACTGGTCATTATCATCACCACAATCACCCCCACATTATTCTCATATCCATCATGACTGATGCTACCATCAGTACTGTCACCATAACATTATCACATCCACTGTCACTGCCTCCCACCACGACCTCTCTCCTCTTTTCTCATAACGTCATCCCTATCACCACCATCATGGCCATAACCACTATTGCACCCACGGAATTCCTTATCAGCACAACCCTCACCATCCTCGTCACCATTACCATCGGTCACCACCTGCACCTTCTCCACAAACCGTCACTGTCTCCACCATTGCTAGTACGGCCAGCTTTATCGCCATCTCTGCTACCACACCGACATCATTACCTGCCCTCTTCATGGTGAACTTTATCACTTAGAGTCATCTCCTGTCACTCGTTTTTATCTTGGAATCTTTCAAACACGTACAACTGTAGTGACGGTAGCATAGTGGACTCCCAACAGCAATCCACCGGCAGCTGCAAGAGGACTCCTGGAGGATCCCATTTTCTTTAATCCCACTTGCTCCCTGAAACACTTCCCGCACGCTATGGAAGCCCATTTTACTGACTCACAACCATGATATGAAGTAGGTGCTTTACTCAGATCCATGTCTGCAAATTAGAAAACAAAGACTAGGAGACAAAATCATAACCTCAGGGCCACTCAACCGGCAGCTGAAAATCTGGCGTTTCACCTGAGGTTTGCCTGTACATTGAACTATGATGCCCGTTAATTGCCAAGAGCGCCAACAGGGGGTGATTCACCGAGAGAAAACTGCTTCACAAGCACAGAGGTGGATAAGGGGCTGATAGAAGGAAACAGGAAACCGGATCTTTTGCAAATGGGAAAGAGTCCCAGAGACTCCGGAGGAAGGGCGAGAGAGAGGGGAAGACGTAAGGAGATTTCAGGTGTCATGCACATGTGGCAAATACCCACATTGATGCATCAAATTATACCCCACATTTATGTCATAAACACAAACTAAAAGCAATAATAATATGAGAATGGGGAAAGGGCATCTAGAGACAGGGAAGGAGGTGGACGGGCAGGGAAAAGAGAGTAAAACAGAATCAAGATGTGTTACACACATGTACCTATTCGATGCGTCATCCCCAGTAAACACCATGCACTGCAAACATGTACTAAGAAAATAAAACTTTAAGAAGCCAACTATCCAATGTAAAAAAAGAGGCAAACTCTAATTGATTGCAAGCCCAGAGATGACAGCAGAGTGTGTGTATTAGAACAGACGATGATGCCTAAAACCTTCATTTTTAAAATTGTTTTGTGTCTTTCTATTAAAAACACTTTGTTGTTACTATGATTTTAATGTTGTTAAATCTATGTACAAAATTTATAATTACAATTAAATAAAAAGGAATTTATTCCTTTTAGGAAAGGAATAAATTTAAGGGAAAAATAACCCTTAATGTCATTCTCTCATTACCACCTGTCTTTCTTTAAATGTAATTATCTATAGTTTGTTCTCCATTTCCTCTACACCCTCATGCTATATCCTGAAAGCTATCCATTGTTATTTTAATGAATTATTAGACATGGTTTTTATCTGTGGATACCAAATTGTTTGCACTTTGCAATTGAAGTGCTACCCTTCCATTACGCTATGAAACGGTTTCTTTCAGATTACCAAGTACTTCTCCACCTGGTGGCCATAGCTGGAATTGCCACTGAGGTGGTTTAACCCACTTACAAAGCGCGTGCACCTTGCTAATGAACACTAGAAATTTTACCTCAGTGGCTCGCTGACGTTCTACCGTAAGTGAAACAAGCCAGACAAAGAAAGCTCCATGTCTTATGGTTTCCTTTCAGGAGAAAAAATTAATTAAAGAGTAAGAGAGGGGAATGTTTCTTAAATTTTTAAAAGATATCCATAGGGAGACCACCTCACACAATGTTTTCCAACGTCTCTGAAAGGCCCACTGACAGTGATGTCAAGCACCTCTGTAAAACTCAAAAACAAATGGTAACTACGTGAAGCAAAAAAAAAATCTAGGTAGTTTTTGCTATGCATTCTTCCTGCAGTCTGAACTTTGCTAACTGCAGTAGAGTAGGATTTAAATTACAGCAGAATATTCCCTTGAGTGCAGGTATATACTTCACCATTTTGGGGTAGTAAACTTGTTTGTTACACCCAACTCTGCTGTGATAGCACTTGTAATATTTTTCCTGGAGATAGTAGCCTAAAAACAGAATTATTGGGTCACAAGAGAAGAAGAAATTAGAATCCTTTTTATATCGATTGACCACCTGGCTTCTAAAGTGTCTGACCATCAGGAGTTTGTTTACATAGCATTTTATTCATTTCAGGAACACTTGTCAAGAGAGATTCTCAGATTGCTCTTCCTGTTGTCTTGGCACGATGAGAATAAAATGTCTGTCCTTGCCACTGGGTAAGTAAAACAAAAATGCTCTGTTCCCCCCCCCATACCTTTCCTATCCTATCTTTGCTTCCCACCCCCAAATTGTCTCCTCCCCCAGAATTAACTGCATGACCGGAAACTGTTATAGTAAGTGTCTTAGAAAGGAGTTCTCCAAGTAGAACTGAAAGGTAACACTACTAAAAAATGATACTGGAGCAACTGGAGATTCACAAGGACCAAAAACAAAACAAAATCTCATATTTTAAACAAAGAAAAAACTTTCAAAATGAATTACTGGCTTACATGCAAAATACAAAACTTTAGGAAAAAATAAGAGGTAAATCTCAGGATCTAGAAGTATGTAGTGCCATGTGAAACTAAAACATAATTTATAAACGTAAATTTGAAAATTAGATTTTAAACTGCAGGTGAAAACTTTTTTACTATAAAAGACATAGTTAAAAGGGAAAAAGATAAGTTTCAGGCTGGAAGATATTTGCATACAAAAGATTAATGTCAGGAGTATATAAAGGCCTCCAGAAACTCAGTTAAAAACCAATTTGAAAATGGCAAAAAATACGAAAAATAGTTCACAGAGAAATATATAGAGAAAGCAAAAGAACATATGAGAAAGTGTTTGAAGTCATACATCATTTTTTAAAAAGCAAATTAAAACCATGAGATAAAACTATACAGAACCACAATTGATAGAATAAAAAAACAATGATAATGCCAGTGCTGCAGAGGATGCAAAGAAACTGGACCGCCCAAACTTCAGTAGTGAGGATGTAACCTGACAATCGCACCTTTGGGAATTTAAGACAGGGACACAAAATGTTGCAGTCACACAGATGTCCATGCTTACAATAAGAGTAACTGTAAGCACTCCAGGTGTCCTTTCATTGTGGGAAAATTCCCAAGTCAAACCAAAAGGAAACCTCTTTGCCCTAAGGATACAAGAAGCTGTGTTTAATCCCTACCCAGAGAACTGTTGCAGGAAAATCCCCAAAGGCAACAGTGCTGAGTTTACAAAGAGTTTAGTTTGTGTAACATTTAGAAGTTGAAGTACAAAGCCAGTGACAAAATGTTACAAAACTGGTTACATGCACTGAGTCATATATGGACAGGCAGGCTAGTCTTGAACAGATTTGTTGAAACTAAGAAATTATTTACCAGAATACAGAAACATTCCAGGAACAAGGGTAGGGGGCCCTTACGTGGCAAGCATAGTTAAAAGTATCTTTGATGAGCCTAAGGTGGCTTAAGGTATAGACAAATTACTTTGACGCAGTGCTTATCAGAGGCAATCTTGTCCTGGGCCACCACAAAATCAGGTGACACCACCGAGGCCCCAGCTGTGTCTGGAGGCACGCAGAATTAGGTGCCAGCAAACTGCAGCCCCCACGGCAAGCCACAGGCCTCTGACAAGCCCTAGTCACAATTTAGTTATGGAATGACTTTTTCCCCCAAAATTATATAGAATGGTGCTCGACACTCAGGGTTGAAATGCAGTGACTCAGTATGTTGTAACCCACCCCAGGCTTTAGCTCTTAGAAGGTATAAAAACACCTACAGGAAGAAACAGAGCTTAAGGTTGGGAGATGTCAGAGGTCTCACAAGTAAGTGATTTTCAACACTATGTCAGGGATGGGAGACTTTTCCAGAGAGGGACAACTCGTTAATATTTTTAGCTTTGCAGCCCACGTGACCTCTGCCTTTGCTACCCAGGACCCCGGATGCCTCCCTAGACATTCTATGAAAGAATGAGCACGTCTGTGTGCCAATAAGACTTTACTGTTAGACATAGAAATAGGAAATGCCCGACAGTATTAATGCGTCATGAAAAGCTATTCTTTGTTTGATTTTTTGAATGTGACACCATCCTTAGCTCACAGACCATTCAAAAAACAAGACCACGGTTTTCCTTTCTCTGCCCTATGAGAATAAGACAATATATCTTTTCATAAAAATGATTATGTGTGTCTTTTGCCTTAGAAAAATGACAAAATCATATGATTTACCAACATTCTGTATGAATTCTGAAATATAATGTTTTCAAAGTGATTTTTTAATTTATTTTTATTAGTACATGTTTGCCAGACACAGTGATGATACCCATCGTGCAGGATTCTTACACGTATGTAACACCTCTTAATTCCTTTTTTTGTCCCCTTCATCTCTGCTCTGTCCAACTATTCTCACCATTTACAAAAGCTCTGTTTCCATTTTTCTTCGATTTCGATTTTTTTCTTTAAATCTCTTTTCCCTTCTTTTTCTCCCTCCTCCCCATCTCATGTTTCCTTTCCCATTTGAACAAATGATTCCTACTTCCTAATCTCTACCCTCTATTTTGCTCCTTATTTATACTTTGGGCTTCCCACACAAGACAGATGATGCAACATTTAAACTTGTGCATCTAATTTATTGTACTTAAGATACTGATTTCAAGATGCACCCATTTTGCTATCAATGTCTCAAGTGTGTCCTTTTATATGACAGAGTACTACTTCATTGCACGAACGTCGTGGAGGGCTTAGGCAGAGAGGTTCATCTTCTGTGGTCCCAATGACCTTTCTTTGCAGTGTTGGGGTTGAACCCAGGGCCTCCCTCATGGCAGGCAAATGTTCTGCCGCTGAACTCCATTCCCTGCTCATGTCATGTTCTTTGACAAGCTGAATGGACTGTGGACATGACAAAGTTCAAAATTAGGTAGCTTTTATTTGCCATAAATTCTACCATTTGAGAGCCAGTGCTGGCCCTGAAAGAAAAATACATCCATATTTTACTAATGGACCCTCACACGGTCAGGTATGAGGAAAGGGACACACATTCCTCTGTCAGGTGTCAGTCATTCCATGGCCGTCAGCCTTGAGGAGCCAGCTGGGAAAGTCTGCGTGCCTCAGAGCTCAGCTTTTAAGCAAAGCTCCTTTCCAGCACAGTGGAAGCAGAAACAGATCAACCCAAACATCCTTACTCACTCAAACCAGGTTCGCAGGGTTCTCTGTCATCTATAGCGTTCAAAGAAAACCACACTTGCTAGGGTCCGAGCCTTTCTTCCCTGTCCAGTACCACAGTGGCAGGCCATATGTGGCTATGAAGCATTAAAAATGGACTGGAGATGTAGTTTAGCGGCATAAGCGCCTGCGTGGCAAGTGTGAGGTCCTGAGTTTGATTCCTGGTAGCAAAAAAAAAGCATTACAAATGTGAGAAGTCTGGCTGAAAATGTGCTATATGTTCAAAATACAAACTAGGATACAAAGACTCAATGCACAATTTTAAAAATGTAAGTAACTTATAAACCATTTTAAATGAATATTTGTTAATAACATAAGCTTAAGAATGGCAATGTACGCATCTTAACTACATTAGACTGCATATAATACATCACTGAAATTAAATTCACCTGATCCTTTCTTTTTTGCAAAATGCGATTACTAAAAATGTTTTAAAGGATCTATACTGTTAACATTATGTTTCTACTGGGTTGAAGATCTGGACTGATGGAGAAACAAGTGAATGTGGAGGAGAGATAGAAATGTTGGTCCTTTAGTGTTACTTTTGCAGTAAACTACTGAATCCGCTACTGAGTTTTGGAGAAATTGAAACACACGAGTACAGTCGGATTCGCCATTGAGTTTCAGAAGTTAATGATACCCACATTTATGCTTGTCTTTACAGCACGCCTGGAGAAGTCTCCGTAAAAGCCAGCACGTACATCTAGGCGGGGGTCTTTGTCTTTTAGCGTCAGAGCCCAAACCACGCCCAAGCAGATTCCCATGGCAGACTCCAGAATTATTTCCTCCTCTTTCTATTCCAGCTCTCAGTGTCTTGCTGGCTGTGACAGGATCAGAAGCACAAATTTCTGGAGGTGAGTCTACCCACGGCCAAAGGCTAAGCAAAAGAAAACTGGGATTTGGAATATTCCTTCCGGGAAGCAGAGGAGCCCGTTGAAAGTGCGAGAGAACCAAGACCTCTGTACATCTGTTCTGCCCACATCCTGGTTCTTCCAAGGGCTGTGTCTCCATCTCCACCACCACAATCACTGAGTTTATATTGGTCAGCTTTCCATTCTTGGGACAAAAGGAGCAAAGCCAATCAAAACAAAGCAGCAAAATTGGTACAGAACTTCAAAGCAGGATACCAGGAAAACAACAATAGCTACCATAACATATTTTGTTATCTTCACAATAGTTGTCCATTCCATCAGGCATAGCAAAATCAAACCCAAAACAAAACAGAATAAAACCAATCAACACAGAATATTGAATGAAGCAAAACAATCAGAACAAAGCAAAATGGTAAGAACAATATGAGTTTCAAAGAGAAGACAGAAGGAAATCCCCCATATTTGCTGTATTGCATATTGTCATCCTCCCAAGAGATGCTCGGCAGCTGGCCCCAGGCCACACAATCAACCACACAATACGAGCGTTTACTTGCTTTATGTACCTAGGTTGCTATCGTCGCAGCCTGTCCCTGACATATTGAGTTGTTTATGGAGGGGGCGGTGATTCTCAGCCCACGAGCTGGCAGGCTCACAGGAGGCAGTGACTTTTCTCTTCCTGGAAGCCGTGGGGCTTGCACGGTTTACCGGAAAGGCTGGCTGCTTGGCTTCTTGTTGGACAAATTTCCTGATACATACAGCTGAGTGAGAAATGATTTACTTGGGCTCACGGTTTCAGCAGCCCTGAAGTAGGAAGCAGACAAACCTGGGAGAAGTGGAGTAGGGACCAGAGATAGCTCTTAAGGTCACACTCCCATGACTCACTTCCTCCACCTTGGCCCCACTGCAAAGAACTCATTCCATTACAAACTCATCTGTGGATTAACCCAGTGGTGTAAACGCCCCTCACAATCCAATCACCTCTCCAAGAATCTCTTACTGCATTCAAATTGACAGATAAAATTAACTGATTCAATCCACCTCCTGTTGTTGACACTCCTTAAACCATTCTTAATATCCATATAAACACCATAACAAGACTATAATTCCATGTAACCTAACAGTCCTCCATGCAACCAAAACAAATTACCTATTTTCCTCCAAATCTCAGCAATCCCTGCAATGCTCAAATGTCCACGTCCAAATTCTCCTTAGATTTACAAGGGAAATCTTAGCTGTGATTCCCTGTTTAAAATCAGAAAACAAGTTAAACAATCCCAAAATACAATGACACAGGATAAACATTTCCACTCCAAAAAAGAAAAATAGAGCGATTGGGAAGAATTGGACCAAACTCCAGCAGACCAAATATTAAGCTCTAAAGTACTGTGTCCAGCACCGGAGGCACGTGCTGTCCAGATGTGACCTCTAGCAGACATGGGCAACCCCATGCCCTTGTCTTTGCCCATATGGCCTCTCTTCTGAGTTGACTATGCTCACTGTGTGCAGTTTTCCTCAGCAGATGTTCCACATTCCTAGCATCTCTGTCCCTCCACTGCACTTTTGCTTTCCTCTATGTCCCTCCAAGGGGTTACTGACCATGCCAAACATTGCTTTGGCGCCCAACATTCCATTGAAGTTTGGATGGCATCTTCCATGAACTCCTGCATCGTGCATGCCTGCAACACTAGCATCAAGTGGAAGACACTAAAGTCTGATGCCAGCTGGAGCAGGAGCCAGGCCCCCTTGGTTACAGCTGCAGCGTCCTCTGAGTACCTGGGTGGCTAAGCATGGTGAAATGAATTTTGCCAAATCTCTATGTGGTTCTTGTCCAGTAGCAGGCCCAGTAGCTCCCACCACAACTTAAAAGTTAATGCCCTTGCACCCTTGAATATTCATGGGTGGGGGCTTGGTGACTTCTGAAATGCCCTCAGGACATCTGTCCTATTATTCTGGTGCAATATATTTAGTTTCTTTTTAGTGGTGCAAATCTATTCAGCAACCACAGCACCTTTAGCCCCGATTTTATATATGATTCTTTTCTGGCCAAAATGCAAATTTTCCAAATTCTTTGGCTCTGCTTTTTGTTCTCAATTCTCCCCATAAATTTAAAATAAAACAGCCAGCAGTACTCCTGCCACTGTCTGAACATTGGGTTGCCTTGGAATTTCCTTAATCAGATCAACTAATTTGTCATCATTACACGCGGGTTTAAAGTTTAATACATGGACAAAATGTAGTCAAGTTCTTTGCATAGCCTTAGCTGAAGTCTTGATAGAGCCCTCATTTCCATCTGCACTCTCAGGAGAACAGTCTTTACTGTATATGTCTATCTTTGTCCTGACCATAATTATTCTCTCTTCTCTGTTTATCACAGCCTAAGGTTTCTGCGGTCCACAGCCCCAAATATTTAAAAGCCTCCCAACACACCAGATCCAAGGACTCTGGATCACATGATCACATACAGATAAAGCAAATACCAATATTCTGTGTTGGTCAGGTTTCTGTTGCTGAGGGAAAAAAAGGACTTGTTATAAACAACCTAAAGGAGAAAAGGTTTATTTTGGTTCATGGCTTCATGTCCGGCGCCGACTCCGTCCCGCGGAAGAGAGCACACGAACACTGGACTTCTGCAAGCTCCTTTATTGACCGGGCAGCAACCTCATCACATGTCCGTCCTTGACGGCTCCCTGCGTGTTGTGCAACGAGCACTTCCTTACACTAAGCTTATAAGCTATCTATAGCCAATCGAAGGGTTCTACGTGGAGGCGAGCTA
>PVJX010016546.1:0-13113 GCA_004027295.1 Dolichotis patagonum | reverse complement strand
TCAGATATTTCAGTTAATCGTCAGCTTCTTCTGAGGCAGAAATGCCGTGACAGAGGAGTACAGAGAAAGCAATTCTCAAATCATAGCACTGGAAAGGGGCCAGCCAAGGAAAAGCCCGCGAGGCAGGAACCAGGTGCCAGCTATGACCCTCAAGGTTAAATTTCCGTGACCTACCTCCTCCAGCTGGGCTGCTCCCCTTCAAACCCCATCCAGTTATAAATTCATCAGTGCATCAAGTCACTGAAGCGTTAGTGTCTGCACAATAATCTGCCCAGAAGTCTCTCTCTCCAGCCAAGTTTACCAGCACATTTAACTGGTACAATTTCCATTTCCTTAGCTGAGAAAATTGCACACAGCATTGCGTTCAGCTGTCCTGACGTTCCTACCAGGAAGCTGTTGGCATGCTCCTCACTTGGCCGGTGGTTCTCTACAGAGAGACCTCGTTTAAACTTACGTACTTGGTGGATGCTGGGTTTTTCTCTTTGTTTCCTCAGAGTGTGTGTTTCACATCATTCTGAGAAATAATTTGCTTTAGCTTCCGACTTGGGTTTTGGATCCCAGAAGCAGAACCTGAAAGCAAGTCATTTATCAGAAAGTACCAGCCAGGAGTGGAAGGTAACACTGGAAATTCAGAAAGGAATCGAGCAAGTCACATGGGAACAGATGAAGCATGATATCCTCAGAGAACTGTTAGACATAGCATAGAACACGAACCTCAAAGTTACTCCCCACAGTGGATGGAGAGGGAGTTTTACAATTATTACTTGTATCCAATTTAGCTTTTTAACCATTGTCAAATGTGCAGGTCAGTGACATTCACACCAATCGTTTTCAATGACATCCAAAATTTCCTCCCCAAAATGAATTTTTCTATCCACTAAACATTCCCTTTTCCTATCCCAAACCTACCATTTCTCCTTTCTGTCCCTGTGAATGTGAGTTCTCCGGGGACCTTCTCCGAGTGGAATCATACAAAATTTGTCCTTTTATAACTAGTTTATTTCACTAGGCATCGTGTCCAATTTTTTTGCATGTGTTGGGATTTCATTCCTATTAAAGGCTGAATAGTTATGGTGGTGCCTACCTACCATCCAGGCACTGTGGGAGGCTGAGGCTGGAGGGTTCCAAGTTTGAGCCCAGTCTGGCAACTTAGTGACTTAACAAGTCTCTGTCTCAAAATTAAAAAAAAAAAAAAGGAATGAGGGTACAGCTTAGTGTAAAGACCCTGGGCTCAACTCCAATACCAAAAAGGCTTGAATAATATTCCATTTACAAATGGATTAACTTTGCTTCCCTATTCATGAGTCAATGAATACTTCTTCCTTTCGGAGTATTGGTGTTATATAAAAGTCTTCGGTAGCTTGCCTTCAGTTATTTTTGGTTATATATCCAGAAGCTGAATTGCTAAGTCACGTGGGAAATGTGATTCTTAATCTTTTGGGAGAATGGCTATACCATTCCAAGGTGACCGTACCATTTTACACTCCTACCTGCAGAGTGCTAATGCTCCAGTCTCTTCACCTCCCCAAAGACACTTGCGATTTTTATGCCGTAGTGAAGCTGGGTGTATTTATAGAGTGGCTCTTGGTGGGCACTGCTCTCCTTGGAGGGTAGGCACGGTTACGCTGCCAGTTCTCCGTGTGGTGAGCAGAGAGGACTTGGTGGCCAGAAAAGGCCCCGAGGGAAAGACACACAGGGGCTGGAAGTTCAAACTTTGGTTTTTGAGCAAAATTCTCGCTAGTGGCAGAGCTAGGGATTTGGGCAGACATTGCAAACACCTACGTTCAGCAGTGGCGTGGGACAAAGGAAGAAAAAAGATTCCCGGGAGGACAATCTTCTGGCCTCAATGTAGATGCTTAGTAACTATTTCTTGAATGAATGAACGAATGAGCCAGTGAATAAACAGAGTCTCCGTTTTCCGCAGCTCCCTGTCGTCCGTGCCCTGCAGACGCCCTCTGCCACAATCGCACCCACTGTGTTTGCATGGATGGCTTCCAGTCTCGTTCCGGGAGGAAATACTTCACTGAGACCAAGGACAAATGTGAAGGTAAAGCTATTATGAGGTTTCACCTCCGTCACTTACTGGTGACAAATGTGCTGGTCCCTACGTCCCCTCCAGCACCAACCACAGTTTATATAAAACTCATAACTTATCACAAGACTGAGCCACAGAGGGGCACTTGTCAGCCAGTTGAACCGTCCCAGAGCCATTCAGACAGAGAGCACAAGAGTGAGTCATTAGCCCAGGAAAACTCCTCTTAGGTCTGTCTGGGGTTTTTGAACCTCTCCTCTGATTTACTGGCAGCAAACCCTAAGGAGCAGAGAGCGCAGCGGATAAGCTGCACTTTTTGCATCACTGCATAACTAGGATTTAATGGCACGGTCCTCCTCCTCACCGGCACGCTTCTCCGGCAGCGTGTTCACTAACTGTGGCTCTATTCCCTTGTTTCTGGTTGTCTTTATTAATTCGATTTAACTCAGCGTGTGATTCAGCGTTTAAAACCCCCTGCCTCTTACTCCTGGGAGTCCACATAATGCTTGCACCGTGCCCTAAATTGCTGCACGCGCTTGAGTTCATTTCAGTCTGTTTCACTGGCCTGTTTCTGTTTATTCATTCACCAGCATCTCTTGGTTTCCTTGCAGCTTGGAAACATATTTTAATACCTGTTTAGGCAGCTCCCCACTTCATGCTCTTCCTGCTTATCTTTGAAAAATGTTATCAACTCTTTTTCAGCTTCTAAACTACTCACAGATTTTTAGATGGCACTGCATTGGACGTGTAAGGAAGAATTGTCGTATTTATAATGGTGACATCCTATCAAAGAACAGGAGATATTGTCTACTATACTTACTAATGATGTTGGATAGGGGAGATTGCATGGGCAAGGGGGAAATGGTGAATTTCCGTGAGGATAAAAAACAATATTTTTGTCTTGATTCTCAGATATCGATGAGTGTAAAACCGGGCAGGCAAAGTGCAAGGACACATCATACTGTAAGAATAAAATTGGAAGCTACATCTGCAGCTGTCTGCACAGTCGTGTCCTCTACTGGTTAGCTAAATACCTTGAACATGATTATCCAGAATGTTATGGTAAGAATTTCTAAATACTCTTTCCACCACGATAAAGGATGGGAGCAGAGTTTGTCACAGCGCTAGGAATATGAGTCTGAGGAAAAAGAAGAGGGATCTGCCTTCACCCTTGCCCCTTATCTGGTCCTCACCTTTGACGGTCTTTTCCTGAGAGGCATCATCATGGCATCTGTAATCGTCTCTGTGTATATGCCTTACAATCCGAATCACTCTCCTGGGCTTCCGAAGTACAACTCTAATTTTTTTAAACCTGCCTATCTTTTTACCTTTTTCTGATCTTAAATTCAATTTCTGTGACTATCAATTTTTATGCTAAGACTCACGAGTTCATACTTCTGATTCCAGTCCAACACCAAGATTTGATTCAGCCTTTTTTCCTTATCTATCGTGTTTCTCTCCAATAACGAGAAATACACTATGCAGAATCCACAGTATGTGTCTTGGTTACTTTGTTTGTTGCTGGAACAAAACACCCAACACCCACACCGTAAGGAGGAGAGTTTACGTTGACTCATAGTTTGTCGAGGTTCCAGCCCGCAGTTGGCTGGCTGCAAGGCGGGTCGGCGTGAAGAAACAGCTCATGCGGGGGAGGCGGGGAGGAGGGAAGGAGACAGAACCCTTCCAAGCCATGCCCCAAAGCGACCTGACTCTTCCAACCAGGCTTCACCCTCCAATGTCACGTGTAGCTGTAAATTCATCAGCCGACAGATCCACTAGTGAGGGTACACAGCGCCCTCCCGAGAGCCCAACCTGTGAGCACGTGAGGCACCATAATGTGTACATGAAAGTTTAATTCTTCCATCTTCATGTGACGTATGCTGTGCTGATTAAGTACCTCGACTTACCAGCTCACTTCTGGTTAGGGCTCAACATCCTGACGTGTCCCATCCATCTGCGGGAACAGTGACTGTCTTAGTCCCTTTTTACTCATTGCTGGGACAGAATACCTGATGCCCAAAGTTGGGAAAGGAAAGGTTTATTTCTTACAGGTTTTGGAGGTTTCAGTCCCTACTCAGTTGACTCCAAGACAAGGTGGCATGGCGGGGCGCAGTTCATGGCGGCTGCAAACAGCAAGGTGGAAACCGGCAAGAGAGAGAGAGACACCTTCTTCCTGCCATTACATCACTCCTGGCTCCACCCCTAGGAGGGTGTAGCACTGACACCACCAATCCAAGCGCTAGACAATGAACCAGTCACAAATGTACAATGCAAATACAGGAGGCCTGGGGGCCACCGACAGAAACCATGACAGTGATAGAATCTACTCAGTTCTACATTGCCGTAGCTCAAACTACTCCAACGCTTTCACACTTTCCGAGGTCAGCAGCCTAGGCCTGGCTTGCGTGTTTCTTCTGAATCTCACTCCTCACATCCACAGTCAGGGAACTTTTGAGAGCCACTGTTTCATGTAAGTCCGCAGTGAGGGAGAGGAGCCACTTCCAAATTCCCCCAGGTGACTGCTGGTGCAGAGAAGGAAGGACGTCCTCACGAAGAAAAGGACAGAGATGGCAGTTACAGTGCCACGGTCACCGAACAGCAAAGATCGCTGCTGGTGACCTCCAGAAATCAGAAGGGACCAGGCAGGGTTCTGCCCCTGAGCCTCCAGGGGGAACGGCCCTGCTGATGCTTTTAATTCTCATTCCAAGCATCCAGAACTATAAGAAAATGCATTTTCTTATTTTCACTCAGTGGGTGGTATCACCTAGCAATCTCACCTGTCTCCTCTACCCTTCATGATTGTTAACGCATGTAAAATACCTGAAGAGTCACAGAAAGTTCAATAAATACTAGCGTTTGCACTCTAAAAATGTATTCAGAAACTATCTTAAATAAGAGGGCATAAATAAAAGTAAACTTTTAATTTATTTAATGCTCATCTATTTGGAAAACCTTCTCTTTTATTTGTAACATTTTTACTTTTTATTTTTTCTTAAATTTTAGTTTATCAGTACATGTGTGTGGTACACAACTCTTTGTGTGGAGTTGGGGCGTGTATATCACACACCTTAATGACTTTTCTCATTTCCTTTCCCTTCCTTCTCTCCCCCAGCCACACATCTCTTGATCACTTTGCTTTGTTGGTTTGGTTGGTTTGGTCAGTGTAGCGTCGTGTAATTTAGTTTGGGGCACATGTCTGTAGGTTGGTACATGGACATAATACTTCTATCTAGTTACTTTCCCCAAAACCCAAAGGTAAAGGGGGAAAGGTTTACTTCGCACTTTGTAGACGTTTCAGTCCAAAATAGGCTGGATCCCAGGCAGGCGGCTTGGCAGAGGGGCACGGCAGAGGAGAAACAGTCACCGGCAGCGGCGGACAACAAAAGCAAGGACACGAGGGAGAAACAGGACTCTTTCTTTCCCTCACACTGCACGCAGGCCGCTCACCTGAAAGCAGGTGTAAGTAACACTGTCGCCCTTCATCCCACCCAGAACTGTGCCAAACCAATCAGTGACTGATTCACTAATTACACACCCTCAATCCCAGCATCCCACACTCCAGGTTCAGCCATTTCTGAAAAAGCCCTAGGACTTCACGACACTGCTGGAGGACACCTAGACACGAACCATAACAATATCCCAATTTATTTTTCATCCCCAATCCCTCCCCGACCTTCCCCTGTCCCTCCATCCCTTGTTCCTCTTCCTCTTTGGGAGATATCTGTCTCCCTGTTTCCTTTTCCTTTTATTTTTACTGTGGGTTTTCCTGAACCTTGATGTGTTGGGGATCTGTTGGATACTCCCAAGTCATCTCATCCTATTTAGTAAGAGTACCAATTGCAGTCAGTTAACTACTTACTTGTATTTGTTTGCTTAATGACCATCCTGCCAGAGTTTGAATTCCATGAGGGAATCACTGAGATAGATAAGTAGATGGATGGACGGATGGATGGATGGATGGATGGATGGATGGGTGGATGGTTTATCTTCATGCCTGGTTTTGAATAGCTCCTTATACTGGTCGGTTTTCCTGTTACTGGGACGAAATATTTGACTCCCACATCCCAAAGGAAGACAGATTTATTCTGGCTCATAGTTCAAGTGGTTTCAGTCCATGGTCACCTGGCTCCAAAGCAAAAACATCATGGCAGAAATACCATGGTCAAGCAAAACTGCTCAACCCCCAGTACTGAGAATTAGAAATCAAGAGGAGAGTCCTAACAGCGGACTGAGACACAGCCAGAAGTGTGGTTACCGATCTCCTAGGTGTCTCTCCAGCCAGTCAGGCCAACAGTCAAGATCAACTGTCCCTGTTCAGCAAATGCTTCTGACGGAGTGATTCAGCTAGAAATCACACGCTAACTCCCTCTTAAAAGTCTACTGTAGGGTTGGGTGCAGCTCAGTGTAGAGCGCTTGCTTAGCACATGCGAGCCCTTTGGTTCAACGTCTAGCCTTGCAAAAAAAGTTCCCTTGTAGAGTATGTTTTGGAGGTTTTAAAGGGCAATTAGGGTGAGCTGCAAAAACAGGAACAGATCCAACTTGAGGGTGACTGGAAGAATGGATGTGTTTCCTCCCACAGCTCACCTAATGGCTAACTTTCCTTCTCAGAGAACCCGACACAGAAGAAACCATCAAAACACCCACAAGAGGATTTTTGGGTGAGTGGGGTGAAGCCTGGGGTTGGGAAATAGCTAGTAAGTCTTAGCTTGGCACTGCTCAAAATCTACCATAAAGCTCTGTGATAGCGCGCGTGTGTGTGTGTGTGTGTGTGTGTGTGTGTGTGTGTGTCTTTCTGAGACATGTTTTCACCATGCAGTTCAGGCTGGCCTTGAACTCACTCTGTAGCCCAGGCTGACCTTGAACTCGCAGCGATCCTCCTGCCTCAGCCTCCCACATGCTGGGACTACGTGTGGGTGCCACCACATCCAGCTTTGCCCTGTGATTTTTAGGACAGAGTATGGCTCATTTGGGGTACAATTTTATCCTCCATCCAATGGGGAAATTGGCAATATCTGGAGGCAATTTTTGTTATTAAAACCCAAGGAGGATTGCTACTGGCATCTAATTGATGGAAATCCTCGATACAGCTCACCTTCCTACAGTACCAGGAATAGCCTACCTCAACAAAAAAAAATCATCTAGTTTCAGAGGTCAATAGACATTGAGAAACTCTGAAATAGATTTACGTTGCCCCGGCTCCTTCATCAAACGTCAAGAACTTGATTCCTACCCTACCTCCTAGTTCATGGGTAAATGTTGCTTCCTGGGTTCATGCAGCTGATTTATCTGTATTCCTGATTTCTCAAGTTTCAGTGGAAATCCTCCTAATTGGGGCTATTTCTTTGAAAGGAACTCGCAACACAAAATGTTAGCAAAAAGGAAATTGCCAGATGGGTTACCCAACTACTTGGTCATGTGGAAATGACTGTATGGAATCAGAGTTCTGCTGCTCCAGGAAAGGGCAATAACTCTGCATTCAATATAGGTAAGAGATATTAAGCGGGCTCCTACGGCCACCTGAAAGAGATATGGGGTCTGGTGTAGACAGGGCCCATGAATGATGAACTCTATCAGCTCTGAGAATGTTCCCCTGACATTCTCCATGAGCGACTCTTCTTGGAAAACATACATTCAAAGAATAAATGAGTAAACCAGCAATGCTCATGTTTCTGACTTTTCTTGATATCTTAAAAACTATCTAAAAGCCTACTCCCCAAGAAGGGAATTCTTCAATAGATTTCTAAGGCGTGAGAAGCAAGTATATAACAGGACTAACTTTCTTCATGTTTCAGTCTATGAAACCAAGAAATGTCATGAGAAGACCTTTTTGGAAGCTGGCAATAACACCATGGATATCAACTGTACTGATGCTTTCAAGGGAGCCAGAAAAGGTACGGGGGTCTAAGAGGAATTTTATTGACCACACATTGTAAGCACTGTCTTTTTTCTAGAAGACACACGTCAGTAGGTGGAGATGCACAATTTTGAAGTTAGAGACGTCACAGGTTAAAATGAGAAGACCTTCCTCATGGACCCCAGATCAGGCAACCTGGGGAATAAAGTTGGATTCTCATATGGAGTGTGCACTTTGCAGTTCAGGCTGACGTTAAAACAAGGCTCCACTGCTGTACCTCCTTAAACAGACACACGAATGCGTGCCTTGTCTCTGTGTGACAGTCGGAAAATGTCACCTGAGTGGTGGGTGATCGTTGTCTTAATCACTCTGAGGCGTGTATCATGAACACCTTATTCAAGGTGGTCTCCGAGTTCCTTTCTGTTCTGCAAGTTTGCAAACATCCTCTGAAAAGGGGCCACATGGTCAATATTTTAGATTTTGGGTGAGTCGTAACTGCTCAGTTACGTCATGGTAGTGTGCGAGCAACAGTAGATTATGTGTAAGTTCAGGAGTGTGGGTCTGTACCCTTAAAACTTTGTTTGGAAAAACATATGACGGGCTGGTTTTGCTGTGTGCCATAGTTTGTCTCCCATACCTGATTCCCTCACGATTCCGTGAAGCACCCACAATGTGTAATATTTTTCTTAATTATGTATTTATTGTTGCTGTCTCCCAATACAATGCCAACCGTCTGATGGCAAGGGCTTTGTTCTGTGTACCACTCTATCATAAGGCCTAGGAGGTCTGGCTCACAGTAGGAGATGCATGCATGTAAAATATTTCACAGACAGACACTGAGAAGCCTGATTTGTGTACTCCAGATAATTCCCAGTTAATATTCACTCTTTACTGTGAGTTGCAGGGCCGGGCAGGGTGAGGGAGAGAGGGCAAAGATACAACAGTGAGTTGATTTTTTTAAGTGGAGTAAATTATAATGTGAGCGTAAGTCACTTTGGCCAAAATGAGAGTTTGACCCATGAATAATTGCACTTTGGGACAGATCATCACCCTGTGTTCATTTAACTCCTGTGAATTAAATTGTAAATTTGCAAAAAAAAAAAAAAAGAAGAAGAAGAAGAATGAGAAGAGAAGAAGACAGAGAGAAACTGATACAGACAGAAAGAAAAGAAGGAAAAAGCGAGGGAGAGAAGGGAAAAGTGGAGTTAATTAACTATAATAAGACGCCCTGTGCACTCTCCCCTATATAAACATGAACTTGAAATGGAAGATGGAAATGGATACTTTCTATAGCCAACCTATCGCCTCTGAGTAAAAGAACGCTGATTTTGATGGCTAAGAAATCACATAGTCTCATGCACCGCCGACAGGCATGTTTTGCACCTAGACCTCTGATAATGTGTAGGGCATTATTATAATATGTGCTTGAGATTCTGCAGCCCACGCCACTGTTAGTATACTGTGTGTGCAATTTAAGCAATCTCCACAGGTAGTTTAACTGTACGCTGTGTTCCCTCGATACCCTCGTATGAGGCACTGATGCACCAACTTCTTACACCGGAGACACCTCCTAACGTTATTCCCCCTCTGTATTCCTAGATGCGAGCATGGTGGCTCTTATCACCTATCAGTCCCTTGGGAATACCCTGAACGGCTCCTTTTTTAATGATCCAAGAGGCAGGAGAGGAGTGACGCTGAACTCTCGCGTCGTGAGTGGCACCATTGGTTTGCGAGACAAGGTTTCCCTGTCTGAACCTGTGTCCCTGACTTTCCAGCATACGCAGGTGAGCGCAACCCAGCGCTGCCTCTCTGGGTGCCGTAAGTGGGCAGCGTCTGTCAGCTTCCCCGTCGGGAGCTCAGTCTGACTGTCTGCGCTCAGAGGTAAAGAACAGATGAGAAATGCTGAGGGAACTTGAAAAAGCTGTCACCTGGATGCGCTGGGATGGCGTTTACCAAAAAGTCACACGTGGTGAGGAGGGTGTGGATAAAAGAGATGCTTACACTCGGTTAATGGGAATGGAAGTTAGTGCAGCCACTGCAAGGTGGAGATGCCTCAAAAATTAAAAACAGAATTATGATGTCGTATCGATTGTTTTTATCACTGGTACCAAATACCTGACATGTACAACTGAAAGAAAAAAAGGGTTATGTTGGTTCCTAGCTTCAAGGGTTCAGTCCATGGTTTGTGGGCAGGAGGAAAGATAGGAAAGGATGGAGAGAAAGAGGAAAAGGGAGGAGAGACAGAGACAGAGACAGGCAGACAGACAGAGACTGATTGAGAGGTCAAGAACAAAAACACACCCTTTAAAAATACACCCTCAAACCAGTCCCACTGCCTAATAACACGGTAAGCCATGAACTCATAACAAAGTATCCCATTTCAGAGGTTTAGCACCCCAGGAGCTAATCTTCTTGCAGAATCCCCACATCTGAACACATGAGACCAAACACCGATTGGAAGAATGCAAAAGGGAAAAGAAAAAGAAAAAAAACACTAAAGGAAGTTTCTGACTGGCATGCGCTTAGACCACTGACATAATCCCCGTTCAGAATTTAAGCCCTAATTTTTAAAAGAGGTACAATTTCAATTTGTTCATTTGTTTTAATATTAAAATACTATATCTTGCATGGTGAAAATTCTCTGTGGCATGTTACATGTCAACATGGTCAATAATTACAATTTTTATTACTTTAAGAAACTAATATTGTCAAGTAAAACAAATGACATTTGGCATGAGCCACTGAAAAGTTAGTACCCTAACCTCTTCTTCCAAAAATTGCCTTCTCAGACAGTAAGGCAACATCTGCTGGTAGTAACAGCTGTTTTGCCTTGTTTACTGAAATGCCACATTTGAGACCAAGTAAATTATAACTCGTTCATTTGGGGAAAAAACAGACTAGAAATGTGCCCACAAATTATTTTTGCAACTCATTTCTGCAAAAATAATCTCTAGGTGAAGGTTTTTCTATACACATATACAAAATTCAAACAGCACTGGTCAGTGAGGATGTTGGTGAAGTCACCAGTGTGGAGTGTAAATGCAAACCGGAAGCCAGGTTTCCACGAGGACAGTGCCACCCAGCAGCGCAGCAAACACCAAAACATCCCTGCTCAAGGGAGACAGCGCAAAAAAGCAGCATATGCTTTGATATAAACAGCGACTTATGACCAAGGGGTGACGTAACTGGTAGCAGTGACTCTCTTGCTGTTGCTGAGGTCAAGATTAATTGTGCACCACTGGTCTTTGTCAACCCTGTGTATTTTGATTGGTGATGTCACACACACACACACACACACACACACACACACAGGTGCACTCTGAGAAAACGAGGACTTGCTGATAGCAATTCTGGCACCAAAGTTCCTCTAAGAATTGGTGAAAAACTGGGAGAAGGTGACAGGTTTTCCTAATAACAGCCCAACGTGCCCTTGGCAGTGTCCGTGTTTAGGCTGTGCCGGTCCTTTCCCCATGCAAAGTCAAATGGGTATTTCTAAATGACCTTGAAGTCTATTGACTCATTTGATGATGACCCCAAGCAAGCCAAAGAATTTCTGAGTTTTTCTGTCACATCGCTTTTAAAGAAGTCTTTCCTGCTAACCATTCTTGTAGAGTTCGATAACCCGCGTTTTGGGCATCCAGTTCCCAAGCTGGGACAAGCATGACTACCTCCCCGGGTTCCACCTCAATATCTCCACAAAAGGCCTCCGTTCCTTCCTTACCCGCTGCACCCTCCATAGCTGCGTGAGTGTAGAAACATTGCCCACCTCAGGAGGCCTCTCCTTCCGCCCTGATTCTAGCTGAATGGTATTTCTGATGCGTGCTATCATGGCTCCTCTCAGCTCACCTCCTTTCCCTCGAGGGCCACCCTTGACGAGTGCAGACAACAGAACTGCACGACTTTAGGCCTCAGGTTTGGTGACTGCCTTGGCCAGTGTCCTCTGTTAGATTTCATTTATAGAGGATGTGTTGGTTTTCTGAACATCTGCCAGGGCCGGGAGACGAGAGTTCAGCTCAAGGGTGACAGCTGCAGTATCTGAGTGCGGTTTTTGTGCAGCTCACTTGCACCCGTGCTCCCCACCAGCTCCCCACACCTCTGCTGGGGGCTGAAGAACCCTGCCAAGTACGCTTGGTAGTGTTCATTCTCTGCCAAATAATTTCCTGCTGTGAATATTTTAGTGACCAGGATTCATCTTCTCGTTTTGTTTTGTTTGAGACAGGGTCTCGCTATGCAGTTCTGTCCGGCCTTGAGCTCACTTTGTAGCCCAGGCTGGTCTCGAACTTGCAAGGATCCTCCTGCCTCAGCCTCCCGAGTGCTGGGATGACGGGCACTACAGGTGCATGCACCACCACAGCCGGCTCCCAGGCTTCATCTTCTGAAGGAGAGACACTTGTGGATTTTTTTGTCGAATTGGAAAATATGACAATTTTCTTCCCCAAAACAGGGTTTGAGTGATTTTGCTAGATTCTTCAAACACTGGCATTTGTGTCATTTTTAAAGCACAGTACCCAATACCACAAAATAAATAAATAGATAGAAAAGAAGAGATAAGAGAACAATCCGTGAGGGCTGGGGGTGTAGCTCAGTGGTAGAGGGCCTGCCTAGCATGCCCTGGGTTTGATTCCCGCCACCCCATGAAGGAACGCTGGCACACACACACTCCATCGGTGACCTCCAGAACTGTGAGCTGAATAAACCTCTTTTTATTTTTTACTTTGAGGCAAAGTCTCACTGGGCTGCTAAATGACCCAAGCCGGGCTTGAACCTGCGATCCTCCTGCCTCGGTCTCCTGAGCACCGGTATTCTAGGCATGTGCTACCATGCCTGGCTCTCCTCTCCTTTGGGGTGATACAGTACGATACTTTCAGCTGGTTGCCTTCAGGGACCCTCAGTAGCCCTTGCAACGCTCGAGGTCTGCAGGAAATACGTGCGCTGAGCCCGTCTTCCTCCGGGAGCACAGGTCTGACCTTGTATCTGAGTCATCCTGGATCGGGGCATCCGTTTGCCAGTCAGCTCTGGCACCATGGTTAGACTCTTGTAAGGTACAGTAGCTGGTAAATAGGCCGCCCGCCTCAACGCGATGCAGAAATAGCTACTGAACCTCTCGGCACCCACAGCTTCTAGGTCCTGTGCATGTTCTAGCCCAAGTTAGAAGTGTGTGAGTGTGAGTGTGTGTGAGTGTGTGTGTGTGTGTGTGAGTGTGAGTGTGAGTGTGTGTGAGTGTGAG